>JAXQQM020064990.1:0-62825 GCA_034641835.2 Pinus albicaulis
AAGGCCTTGGATAGGTAAGTGGAGAGTTAACTCTACATGGCCGCTCAAAACTATCAAACATAGAAAGTTGATTAATGAGTGAAATCCAATTTCGTTAACTAGATCGGGAAATATCAACCTCCATAGAGTTAAGTGCGAGCGATAGTGAAGGCAGAGATCAGAGATACCCCCTATTAAATTTTTTGAATCTTGACCTAAGACCGTTTCGCCCAGCTGACGATACAGATTGGTGCCCTTAGTTTCCTTTCCTAGGGACCACATAGGTGGCTGCAAGGGGGAATGCCCATGGCACCAAAGGCAAACGTTGCACCACTTTCAGTAGTTCTTCTGGAGGGTGTCGTTTTGAAGCTCGGGTACTTGCACCAACAATTCTTTTGTCAGGAGGTCAACGTAATTGTTTATGTTACCTTCGCTAGTAGGCCTGGGGCGTAATTACCACAGAATATTTTCAAAATGTCCTCTTATTCACTTTCTTGTATTTTGGTGTCCGTTCCTACTCACCTGGAGCAGAAATACCTGAATGTTGCTTGATTGACTGTATCTTAGGGACTTTTGATAAAGTGTTCTCTTTGCTCCTATATTTCCTAGCTTCTTAATTTTTTGAGTCTAATTAATCTCATAATTATCAAAATTGGCTGACCAATCACCTCATCGATCAAGGAGGATTCGTGGGCTTTCTCCTGCGAGTGCCGAGCCTTATTCAAGAAGGCATAGGAGAAATTCAGTGGGTGATTTTCCTCGAATAGTTTCAAACGAAATAGAGAGTGATCCTTCATCTAGGGTTGTTGTTTCTGTGGGTGGTCCTAGTACCAGTGGTATTGTAGAGAGGAGTACTCAACTCATCTCTAGATTCTTGGTTTCGACAAAATAAGTTCAAGTAGAAGAGGTTCCTCAACCTCGTGGTACTCTTTCATCTCCTCTTCTTGCCAGTTTTGTAGGCGTTCTTTTGTACGTTGGGCCTGAGTCTCAGAGACCATCTAGCCCTTATCCTTCTTATCCCTTTCTTTTGAGGGCCACATCTGGGAACACAGCCTCGGCTATGAGCACTGCAACTATGCATACTCCTATTTTAGTCGAAGGAGGAGGTATTATTTCCATTTCAACAATCACTTCTAGTGTTTCTATGCCTGGCTCTGCCTCTATTCCATCTACAAGTTGAAGCACCCAAGCATATTCTTCTCATTCTGGCCCCTTTTATTTTGGAAATCCTCTAGTGTGATTCCTTTTGTCTCCTTCACCGCTACTTCAACTGTATCTGCGCCTATGCCTTCTATGACTTGTGGATCAACTTTGATTCAGGGTTTCCCCTTTGGAAGTGGGCATATTCCTCATTCGAACCCTTCCTTAGGATATTTTTCATTCACCTCTCAAAATCAAGGATTCAATCCTTTCATCGGAGGTCAAAGCTCTAATTCTTTTTTCAAGATGGAACCCTGCTTTTACAGAGTTAGGAGCTGGGAGTCAATTTTTCTTTGATCAGCAAGGGAATGTTCCTTTCCCTTCGGTAGGTGCTTCTCAGGGTTTTTCTCCATTCGCCGATGCTTGGAACCCTTACCAAGGGGTTTCTTCCTCATTTAACACTTCGATTGGAGGGAATATCCCTGTTTATAGTAACCCTACGATGGGAGGGGATCCTTCTTCGAAATTTGGGTCAGAAGGTGTCTCTTATGGCTCGTCATTTTCTATGAACAGTCTCTGGAAACCTAGTGCCTCAACAAATCCAGAGTATTCTTTTCAAAATTATGGGAATCCTCCTATGGGGGATGGAATTCCCAGGCTCCTCCGTGCTTACCTTTCCTGACAAATTTAAACTTTCCAGATCTCTCGAAATTGACGAATGATCCTATTCAGTATAGTGTGGGTTGGCCTCTGATCCCTACTAAACTTCCCTCAGACATCCCAAAGTTTGAAGGGAAGACTGGTGAGGATCTGGTTGACCATGTCACAAATTTCTAGTTATGGTGTTCATCAAACTCCCTTATCGACGATTCGATTAGGATGAGGTTATTTCAATGAACCCTAACTGGGAACATTGCAAAATGGTACATTGAGCTAATAGGGGGAAGTTTTTCTACTTTTGGTGAGTTGGATACTATGTTTCTAAACCATTTTCAATTGCCTATCCATTATGATGTCAAGGCTGATCTCTTGTCCAATTTCCAGCAAGACAAAGAAACTCACATTTCTGATCATATTCAGGAACGAAGGAGAACGAATATGCTCATAAAATCCCAAATTCTGAATGAGTCCCCTCTCAAATGGTTTCTTAAATCTCTGCAACCAGAAATCTCAAAGGATGTATCCCTTTCAAGGGTATTTTATGAGGAACAAGCTATCTTTAGGGCTTAGTGGCTACAAATGATTTATTCTCGGTCTGGGGTCCTTAATAAGATTTTTCCAGATGCTCCTCACTACAAACTAGATTTAGAAAAAAAGAAGCATGTTACTCATCCTAATCGACTTATCGGTACAATCGATAGTGGTACAACTAACCTGCTAAATAAATTGCAGCAGTTGTCTATACAATCTACTCCTTCTGGTCAGGCTACGCCATCAGTGTCAACTCCTTCTCATCCCTTTACTATTAATTTCGTTCAAGCTTCTAACCCAAAAGGAAATCAACAATCTGATAGGAAGAAGAAGGGATAGAATAACAAGAGGAAATACAAGGATGGGAAGGGAAATGCGAATAGATCCAACAATAATGTTGGAGAGGGTAAGAGGGACAATAAGAAGAAGTTTAAGTTTCCATGCAAGTTGTGCACTGGAGACCATCTTACTCACCTCTGCCCAGAAATTCAGGATGCTCAGCACTCGTTAGCTCAATAGGGTTCTTCTAGTTCCCAGGCTATACTGACAAAGCCTTTTCCCCAAGGGCAACAACTCTTCCTAGCGTGAATACAAATACTAGAGCTCCCTCTCGGGGTAACCAAGAAAGGGAAAATTCATCAAACATATATATGATGAGTTCTCACGCATATATCGCTACGAGATCTCATGATTATGGAAAAGTTGAGTCTTTGAAATCTAAAGGTACTCCTAATAATGTTGAGCCACTCCATATCGAGAGGCCTACAATTGAGGCTATACCTCAAATGCCGAAAGTGTCTACAAAGCATACGATGATTAATATGAATGCCAAGGTTGCCCAGAACTACTCGGTTGTAGAATATCTGGCTCAAATTCATTGTGCCATGTCTGCGTTAGAGGTACTCCAGTCGTGTCCTACACAAAGGAGTTCATTTATCACTGCCATTGGGGCTGTTGATCCAAAAAATTCACTTATGATCACATTTGACATGCCGACTTTTAAAAAGAGACTTCCTCATCATATGGCTTTTCATATTAAGTCTACATATCGGAATATCAATACCTTCCGAACAATAGTCAATGAGGGTGCTTCCACGTGTGTGATGTCTATCTCATGTTGGAAGGATATTGGATCTCCTTCAGTTTTCCCTTCAACTACTCTTCTGACTGTGTTTGATGGTCCTTCTCATAGGCCACATGGCATTGTTATAGCTTTACCCATCTGTGTTGGGGGTAAAACTTTCAATATCAAGGTCGAGATAGTTGATGCAAATCTATACTACAACCTTTTGTTGGGGCGAAGCTGGATTTATGATATGGATGTGATTGCTTCCTCATTATTTTTCATTTTGTGTTTCCCCCACGAAGGGAGGATTGTCACTATTGATCAGATGAAATGTTCTCCTATAGATCTGAGTGCATCTATTGACCCAACTGTACCCTTACTGAATTATGCCAAGAAACATGTTGATAATTTGTGGGTTGGAATTTATACATAATGGATGGGTACTTTTGATCTTCTGCCTCCTTCGGTTCATATTCATGCTATCTCATCCTCCAGGGTTCCTATTTGAAGAGAGTTCTTTTGAACTCATTATTTTTCGGACCCTTGTACCTTGCCTTCTCCTACCTCCACATTAGAGGAAGGTCAAGTGGGTGGAACGACATTTCCTATGTCTGCAGCTGAGATTGCCTATCAATCTATTTTTTACTCTACAAACTCCATTCCAGTTTCTCTTTCACTGGAGGAGTTAGATGGAGATATGGCTTCAGCTTGGACTCTTAATTCATATTATGCTTAGGATTTCCTTAATACCACTCTTCCCTCTGAAGAGGCCATCCTTGAAGCATTGACTAGCGTGGAAAGACCATGGGATGATTTGCATCATCTGTCATATTTTCTACCAAACTTGCGAGAAGTTGAAACAAGTTTCTCTAGCCTTCAGTCTTCTGGTCTTGTTCACCCAGTCTTGAACCCATTAGCACCAACATAGGTTTTTTCTAAAGGTAACATGGCTTTCAATTCTTCTACTACCTCAGTGAACATCTCCAGAGATCCCAACATTATTGAGAATATATTCATTCGATCTAAATGTTCCCCTAAAGAGATACAAACTTACACCGATCTCATTTGTGAATTTCGGGATGTGTCAACTTGGTATTATGTGGAAATTCATGGTATAGATCCATCTATTATCCAGCATGAGATCCAGACTTATGAAAATTCTAAGCCTATTCGACAGAAGCTTCGTCCGGTCAACCCTAGGAAGGCTCCAGCTATTAAAGCTAAAGTTGAGAAGCTGCTAAAGGTGGGTTTCATATTCCCCTTTCCATTAACTAAGTGGGTTTCGAATCCAGTTCTTGTGGAGAAGAAACAAGGAGCAATCTGAGTTTCCATTGATTTTAGGGATTTGAATAAGGCATTTCCTAAAGACAATTACCCCACACAATTTATAGATCAAATTATTGATGAGTGTGCGGGGAATGAGATTTGATCCTTCATGGATGGTTTCTCAGGATATAATCAGATCACTATCCATCTTGAAGATCAACAAAAGAATACTTTTATTTTCCCCTGGGGTAATTTTTCATACAAAAATATGCCTTTTGGCATTAAAAATGTTGGAGCTACTTTTCAGCGAGCTATGTCCTATGCCTTCCACGACATCAAACATATTATCGAAGCGTATTTGGATGATTTAGCCTCTTTTTCTTGAAAGAGAATTGATCATCCTTCACACTTTCATCAATTTTTTGAATGGTGTCGTTATTATAATATTTGGTTGAACCCTAATAAGTGTGTTTTCGCTGTCACATCCGGTCGGTTGTTCGGATTCATCATGTCTATGGAAGGGATTATGGTAGATCCCTTCAAGGTTGAGGCAATACTTCAGCTGCCTCCCCTTCTTCAATTTGTCAACTTCAAGGTATACAAGGAAAAGCCAATTTCTTAAAGATATTTATCGTGAATTATGTCGAGATTATAAAGGGATTTATGAGATTTTTAAAGAAAGGAGTTCCATTCTTCTGGGATGACTTTGCTCAATGCTCTTTTGATGCTTTGAAAAAGGCATTGACCCCTGCTCCATTACCGAGTCCCCCTAATTATAGCAGAGATTTCCTTCTATATCTCGTTTCAGCAGAATCTATCACTGGTATGGTTTTGGTTCAAGAAGATAATTCTCTTTATGAGCATGTTGTTTACTACCTTAGTCGAGGCTTGGTGGGTCCTGAACTCCGGTATTTTCCAATTGAGAAACTAGCTTTGGAAGTTGTCCACGCTGTCCAGCGGCTCAGACATTATGTCCTTTTAAAAAATTATGTTTTGGCAGCAATTAATCCATTTCAATTTGTTCTTAGTATATGAGTGATTGCGGGAAAACACAATCGATGGATTGTCATTTTGCAAGAGTTTGATCTGAATTCCTGTCTGCCAAATCCAAAAATTATTTGGTATTTGTGGATTTGATTTCTGAGTTTCCCTGTGGAGAGAGATTTTTTATGAAGACTCGTTCCCTGATGAACATCTTTTCCTCATTTATTCACAGGATCCTCGGTATGGAGATCGTATTGTGTATCTCCAGACTGCGAAGTTTCTCTTAGATTTTTTGAAGGATGAGCATCGAAAGTTGCATCACTTGGCTAAAATTTATTTGATTATTGGTGACACTCTATATCATCGTGGGGTCAATTCGATCCTTAGACATTGCTTTACTCTCGAAGAAGCTGAGGCAGTGCTTAATGATTTCCACAGTGGAGCTTGTGGTGGTAATTTATCTGGGCTTGCTACAACCCAAAAGATATTGCGTGTAGGATACTTTTGGCCCTCAATTTTCAAATATTGTGTCGAGGCAATCAAAAAGTATCATCTTTTAAAAGTCTATACTCGGAAGATGCGTGCTCATCCAGCTTCGCTCTTTCCTGTAATCATTGTCGGTTCATTCACAAAGTGGGGTATTCATTATAATACTTGTAACCTGCCTCCAGGAAAGGGTCATAAGTACATTATTGTATCAGTAGAATACTTTACAAAGTGGGTTGAGGCTATGCCTACTTTTGCAAACGATGGTGAGACAACAGCCTTGTATCCCCACAGATATTTTCACTAACAATGGCAGTCATTTTCAAAACAGTATGATGGCTGAATTGACTCTAAAATTGGGTTTTCAGCAGGAGTATTCATCTCCTTATTATCCTCAGGCCAATGGGCAGGTTGAAGACGTAAACAAGTCCTTGAAGACTATCCTTCAATGGAAAATTGATAAAGCCAGATATAACTAGCATGTCATGTTGTACCCTGCACTTTAGGCATACCAGATGTCTTTAAAGACTTCAACTGATTTCACTCCATTTCAATTATTTTATGGGTTGGAATCTATATTTCTTGTTGAATACGAAATTCCTTCTTCCTGACACTTCTAGTCTCAAAGAATTCCTCTTCCATCTAGAACATCTCGATGAGCAGCGCCGAGATGCAACTATGATGAATGAGGCTCATAAGGAACGAGTGAAGGCTCAATACGATAAAGTGGTCTGTAATATTCCTAAATTAGCATGCAACTAATCAGATTATTAAAATCTAATTTTGCTTCTTAGTTAGAAGAATAAGAGGGTGGGGAGACCTATAAATATCCTTAGTAGGAATAAAACCACTCCAAATGTGAATGATGGAATCAAAAGAGCTGGATAAAGCTCCCCTGTGTGTGAACAAGGGATGAAGCATGTGGACTCGGTCAACTTTGACCAAATCAACAGCGCTGGTATGGAAGTAGTGGACATTCAATGAGGGACAACACAGTTTTGGAGGGAGATCCTTTGCATGGAAGTAGTTCCTATAATGAGTGTAGCCAAGGTTGTTTAAGCTCACCAAGAATATAAGGAATAGGATGGCAACCATTGTGATCATGTTTTTGGATTATTATATGATTATGGTCTGTTAAGACTTTTGGCTCTCTTAAGTTGTTTAGCTAAGATTGTAGTTCTGTTTAGCACAGGGTGTTCCCAAGCAGGAATCCCACCTCTATCCTTGAGTGACCTCTAAGGAAGAGAATTCTCACTAAATTTCCACATTCTGGCATTTGGCCAAGCTACAAATTTATTCTACAATGTAGATTTTGTTTAGATATGTGTTGACTTGCAGGGTGCAACAATGGAGGGTTTCTTTGGATCATTTCTGAGCTTGTCTTCAGTGGAGGAAGCTTTCTTTCCATTGGGAGATAAGAAAAGAAGGTTCATTTGCTTCATGACATATTTTGGCATCAGGCCAAGGTGATACCATCCCCTACAGAGCATTTTGAGTCCATGACTGCATTATTTTAGTGAGTTTTTGTAGGGGTAAGTTCAATGCTCCATTTGGAGTGTTTTATTTTCAGTGGAGGGATCAGCCCTACACTTGAAGAGTCCATTAGAGGATTTCCTTTCATATATACATTAGGTTCAGCAAACTCCTACCAGGTGCCTAGTTGCAGAGTTTATTCAGCCCTAGGGCTGCATTCCGACATTATGATATTTTGTGTATTTCTGGAAACCCTTTATGGGTTATCTTGGAAAAGTGTATGGGAGCATAGATCTCCATTTTTGGCCTTGTATGAGCATGGTATCATTAGATCCATTTATATATATTTCCCAGTTGTATTATTAGTCATAAAACTGTGTTGTACTTGCTTCAGACATTTTGTGTAGTAGCTTCAACTCATGTATTGGTGCCTTTGGATGATGGAGGCTTCTCTTGCCTAGCTTGAGGGGTTTGTTCTCCAATTTTTTGTATACATTTATTTTTGTTATGCTTAATAACATGGATCTATAATTTGGCTCATATGTAATGTGTTAATAATTTCTATTATTTCCATTATTGTGAGCTATATTGTTGCTTTTCCAATTTGGGAATATTACAGTGGTATCAGAGCATAATCTTGGCTCAACCTGTGAAGAAATTTCATCTATGTTGACAAAAGAAGAAGAAGCTTCTCACATAAAAGAGAAATCTTACAAAAGAGACAAAGGAAAGTCTCCATTATTTTAAGAAGTGGAGGGAAAGAATTTTTCAGAACTTCTTCTCCAAACTATGCATGAGCTTAACAGAGAAATCAAGGGAATGAGGAGGGAAAGACATGAAGATCCCTCAAAAATATTTGCATGTGAAGAAAGCTCTATTTCTTCATTCTATGGGTGTGATCATTCAACCACACAATCATATTTACAATGCTCTACCATGCCTATGTTCATAGCAAGAGAGATGGAGGAAGGAGATGTACCAAAGGAGGAGACTCTTGGTGACTATCTTCAAGAGTATGAATTTCAATCTCAGAGGTTCAGAGATCATCTCAACTTCCAAGGGTTTTGAAAGATCAAGGAGAATAGAATACCTAGCTTTCACAATAGAAGCAAGAGGTGCAAGTAGCATGACTTGGGTATATTCTTTCTACCAACTTTTGATGGGTCACCTAAATGTACAACTAGGGCTTGGGTGAAGGATCTAGACACCTATTTGTAGCAACACCAAGTTTTAGAATATCAAGCCATTAGAGTAGCAGCGCTGCATCTTAAAGGTAAGGCTTATGCTTGGTGCTTTTATGAAACTTCTTCCTTGAATCATGTAAATGTATCTACTTATGCAAAGTTCACTAGGAGGTTAGTGAAAAGATTTGATGTAAAAAATTCTAAAACTTCCTTGGTTGAGCTAGCCAAGCCTAAAAAAACAAAACCTTTGCATGAGTTGGAAGGATCCATAAACCCAACTCCATTCCAGAATGCTACTGAGGGGGTCAAAAACTTGAAGAATACCTTGCTAGAGGCAAGATCCCCACTTCAGGAAGAGCTCTCTTCTCAAAAGGAAGACATGGAGATCTCTTTTTCAAAATAGAATCAAAACAGAGAGCCTCTTAATGAGGATGAGGTAACCTCTATTCATGATGAATGGGAAGAGCAGGTTGGAGGGACCAACGTTGTCACATCAGGAGTAGATCTAGTACCTCATGGAGAGGAAGATGGAGAAATTTCTCTAATGAGAGGAGTTCTTGTATCGTTGCAAGAAGTTCCAAAGGATCTCATATGTGGAGATCAAGGCACAATCCATGAGAAGCATGTGCCATTATTGATATATTATGAGACCTTGCAGATGAAAGGAGAAGGTAAGGAGGATGGCTAGCATCATATGATTAGGGGCACACACCCCTATCTATTTCAGAAGGTTTATGCACAAAAGAGGAAGACTAATTTGTGTAGTGAGAGAAAGGACAAAGCAGTCCACTCATATATGTAGTCTACTCTTGACATTGATGTCTCATTACATGCAGGCATTCCACCTGGGAGACCACCAGATGATGAGATGATGAGAGATGAATCAAATCTGGGTGCACCACTCATAGATTCTAGAGGGGTCAGAACCTTGGGAGGACTTGACACACCATAGAGAATCTAGGATAGGCTCAACGAGGAGGGATACATTCTCCCAATATTAGTATTACCCATTCTCACCAAACATTTTGCACTGAGAGAAGATGTTTCAAGGAGGGATGACACCATCATAGTGCAAGGACACCACTCCATGGCTTTGGAGAATCATAAGATACTTCCACATTGGGAGAAATATTCCATATTTGGTAGAGGTTGGTGGCCACTCATGCTTACATTGGATAAACTTAGAAATTTTTTGATGGGTGATAGCCTTTCATGGAATGCTAGACTCCAAAAACTTCCACCTTCATTAGAGCATGAGCAGTTGTAGGAGGAGCAGCAGAGGCAAGATTGCAGCATCTTGGTGTATGAATTAGGAATGGGATATGTCAAAGAAGATATCAACAACATGACAAGTGCTTCACATGATATATCAGCAACGTTGTCATTATTGAGTATTGACCCTAATTGGAGATCCCAACGGTTAGTGGAATACTCCAAGGATCTCTTTTCATGAAGTGTGCTTGATGGCTAGTTATCTGATGGGAGATATGTAGTGAGAGATGGCGTCATATTTTTTCAGAGTAGTATCTTCTTGAATAGAGCTTCTAAGCTCAAGGAGAAACTACCATATGCAGCATATGAGGGTTTTTTCTCCAAACCCACTGGTTTTATAAGATCATATCATATTATCCTGGAGGCACTCATTTGGGAAGGCTTCAAAGAGGAGATGCACCACCATATGAGGAGATACATGGATTTTTTGGATGATGAGGAGAGACATAACTCTTTGGTAGAGTTATTACAGCTACTTCCTATCTCATTGGGAGTTAGAGGAGGCCCATCTATGAGCCACCTTAGTAGCTTGAACCAAGTACATGGTAAAGATTGTATTTATGTACATCATAATTCAGTTACTATGTATTTGAATTTCCTTACCATTCATGTGCAAGGCATTTCTCCAAGAGGGGGCACTCTTTCTTCTAGACTTCATGGTCTACTTGAGGCCATAAGCAGCATTGATGATAACCACTCCATAGGAGATCTTGGGGAGATGATATCTTATGCAGGGTACGTTGAATTTGCACCATACATCATACACCTTGTCCAAGCATGTGAGAAGATTGGGGCAACAAACAAGTGGTTGGGAAACCACTCATCATGCCATATTCTGATGCAGTTAGGAGTAAAACTACACTACTTGCACTTGAGGGACCATTTTCCATCTCCATTACTACACATGGCAGCTAGCATGACTTTAATTGTGATCCCATATGTTGATGATTTTCTTATTATTGTTGGGAACATAATTGGAGGGATGACACATTGGTTGGATGTGTCCATGGGGAATGAAAATTCCCACACCGGTCAGTTACAATATATCACTTGGGAGGAGCCTCTCATGAGCATGTGGGAGGAGTTTTTCTACGAATTACCATTCTAGATGGTGATTCATTTTATATGGATGATATCTTGGATATTGGAGCTTCACATGGGAATGAAGGTTCCCTAAATTTTTTAGATCTAACCTTGCAGTTTCTTGAGGACAAGAAACATTTGGGAGGGGAGGATTGTAATATTCCTAAATTAGCATGGAGCTAATTAGAATATTAAAATATAATTTTTCTTCTTAGTTAGAAGAATAAGAGGGTAGGGAGACCCATAAATCTCCTTAGTAGGAATAAAACCACTCCAAATGTAAATGGAAGGCATCAAAAGAGCTGGGTGAAGCTCCCCTATGTGTGAACAAGGGATGAAGCATGTGGATTGGGTCAACTTTGACCAAATCAATAGCGCTGGTATGGAAGTAGTGGACATTAAATGAGGGACAACTTAGTTTTGGAGGGAGATCCTTTGCATGGAAGTAGTGCCTTGAATGAGTGGGGCCAAGGGTGAGGAAGCTCACTAAGAATATAAGGAATAGGATGGCAACCATTGTGATCATGTTTTTGGATTATTATTTGATTATGGTCTGTTAATACTTTTGGCTCTCTTAAGCTGTTTAGCTAAGATTTTAGTGTTGTTTAGCATAGGGTGCTCCCAAGCGGGAATCCCACTTCTATCCTTGAGTGACCTCTAAGGAAGATAATTTGCACTACATTTCCACATTCTGGCATTTGGCCAAGCTACATCTTTCTTCTACATTGCAGATTATGTTTAGATGTGCATTGAGTTGCAGGGCGCAGCAGTGGAGGGTTTCTTTGGATCATTTCTGAGCTTGTCTTTAGTGGAGGAAGCTTTCTTTCCATTGGGAGATCATTAAAGAATTTCCCTGTGCTTCATGACATGTTTTTGCATCAGGCCAAGGTGATATCATCCCTACAGCGCAATTCCGGTCCATGGCTACATTATTTTAGTAAGTTGTTGTAGGGGTAAGTTCAGTGCTCCATTTGGAGTGTTTGCTTTTCAGTGGAGGGATCAGCCCTACACTTGAAGAGTCCATTGGAGGAGTTCCTTTAATATCTACATCAGGTTCAACCACCTCCTACCAGGTGCCTAGTTGCAGAGTTTCTTCAGCCCTAGGGCTACATTCCGGCATTCTGATATTTTTTGTATTTCTGGAAACCCTTTCGGGGTTATCTTAGAAAAGTGTATGGGAGCATAGATATCCACTTTTGGCCTTGTATGAGCATGGTATCATTAGATCCATTTATATATATTTCCTAGTTGTAGTATTAGTCATAAAACTACAATGTACTTGCTTCAGAAATTTTGTGTAGTAGTTGCAACTCATGTATTGGTGCCTTTGGATGATGGAGGCTTCTCTTGCCTAGCTTGAGGGGTTTGTTCTCCAATATTTTGCATGCATTTATTGTTGTTATGATTAATAACATGGATTTATCATTTGGCTCATATGTAATGTGTTAATACTTGCTTCTATTTCCATTATTGTGAGCTATATTGTTGCTTTTCCCATTTGGGAATATTACACGGTCAAACCTAGGGTTTTCTCTGAAGGTGACCTTGTCTCAGTTTATACCCAAGAGAAAGATGCCTTGGGGGCAGGCAAGTTCAAATCTGTGTGGTATGGAACCTTTATTGTTAAAAAGGTCCTAAAAAAGGGAGCTTATGTCTTGGTTTATTTCGATGGAAATGAGGTGGTTGAGCCCAGAAATGGGCTCTATCTGAAAAAGTATTATGCCTAGGCTTCAACCTAGCATTTTCTTTGCTTCATATATTGTATTTTTGTACATGTCTATTTATCTATTTTTGGTATGAATTTGATTATTATGATCTTCTTTGGCAGGTATTATTGGATGAGATTAGTCATTTTGGCTTTGCCGATGGTGCTAGTAGACATACCTGAAACCTTGCTTTCGCGGGTTTGGTAATTCAATATCCATCCAGTCATTTTTTAATCTCAAGGGGTGTATGCATTGGTCCTTCTTCGAACAATGTGGCAGAATACACTGTAGTGGTCAACCTACTCTCGGAGGCAATATCTCTTGGTGTTGATTCGTTAGTAGTTTACTTGGATTCATGACTAGTGGTTTCGCAATTAAATGACATCTATCGTGTCAGAGACCCATTTTTGCATCGATTATTTTTTAGAGTGAGTTTGTTACAACATTCATTTCAATATATTACGTTCATTCACATTTCTATATCAGATAATTGGTTAGCAGACTCATTAGCTAATCAAGAACTTGATTGGCACATTAATCATTCGATACTTTAAAAAAATATCAAAAACATAATTCATTATTGTACATTTGGGACAATCACATCATACAAAATTGTTATGTATATAAATAAATAAATAAATATATATATATATATATATATATATATATATATATATATATATATATATATCAGAGTGTGTTCAAAATATACAAAAATTGGACCATAATGTCCTACAAAATTAGGGCTTATGCTCGATCATGTCTATCATCAAAAAATAATACAGTCATCCCATCAAATCTAAAATCTGTCCCTGAGGGACCTGCCCAGGATAGGTGCTCTGGAAGAACACAATGGTAGTAGCTACACATCGGAACAGCCACACCCAGTCCCGTGATACTCCAACCACTCACCTCTGGATAGCCTCTAGAAGATCTTCTATGGCTGCCATGGGGACTTGGCAAGTCAGACTCTCCAAGTTTCTTTGGATGGCATGGAGGGTTCTTCTTAGGTCTTCAGCATCATCCACCTCTCTTCCACGACACCTATGTCTAGGGAAACCCTCAGGCCTCACTGGTCCCATGTCTGCATCATGGTCATTAAAATTTTGTAAGTCATATTGTCCTATCAAAAACATTTTTAATTTTCATATAATTTTAAAAATAAAAAAAATAATATAATCAAAAAATCATTATGCAATCTTACCAATTGCACCCCATGTTGCATCGGGTGGAAGAACCAAATATGGATTTTCTCTAAACTCCATCCCAACATAGGGATAGTCCTCTGCTGAGATGACCTGTTCTCCCCTCCACTAGAAGAACTCATCATCCCAAGTAGTTCGGGGGACCTTACTCCCTCCCCCCCCCCCCCCCCGATCTCTTCATCAAGTCTACCCATATAGCTATCCATGGATCACGAGGGCTATTGATGGTTGATATGATCTTGGGACGAATCCTTGGGACTCTCTCAAAGAACAATGTCAGTAGAATGGTACCATATTCAAAAAAAAAAAAATTTGGCTTGCCAGATAGAAGTCAATTGTTTCTTCAGATTTTCCAATAAGGTTGTGCACCAATCATAGAGTGTGGTTAAGCAATCCACTGCTAGACTCATGTTGTTTCATGAGGCCTGGTGAACGGATGTTGATCCTGCTACTCTAGCAATGGTGAAAAGGAGTATTTTCATGTACAAATCTCGTACATCCTTGATTTGGATTTGTGTCCCCACCTTCTTTGCACCCTCAACACAGTAAACTTGAACATATTCATCTACATTAAGCCCTCCTGTGGGCTTACCCTACAAATTAACTGGTTCTCCCCTCCGGGAAAGTTTAGTTATGAAATAGATGTCTTCTAGTTCAATTCTTAATGGTATTTGTTCTATCATGAATCAGTCTTCATCTGGATCCCAATAATTCACCAACATCTTGAGAAATCAAGTGTGATTATTCATGTTTGTCATTTTGAAAATTTTTAAAAATCTGCATCCTCGAAGGATATCCAATGATTGCTAATCTTGCATGACATCATTATCTATAGCACTATGCTCTCTTTCCCTCAACATGATTTTCATCCTGAATCATTTCATCAATTGACCAATTAGAAATAAATTTTTGAATTCCTCTATGCACATACGCAACTTCATTTGGACACACTCACATCTATACGCGAGTTCCTCATGAAAAACCCATGTATATGTAGTGGGTTTCAGAAAAAAACATATATTCCTATAGTCAAAAATCCTAAAATTTTCTTGAAATGATAATAAAAATGATAAACAATTTGAGTATGAGGCTTACTTGACTGGTTTGGATCAAGTCACTGGATGGTTGCTTCGTTTGCAAGAAGGGGTTTTTTGCTCGAGAGCTCTTTCTCAACTTATTCACAACACAAATGACCAAATGTGAGTCCAAAATGCTTATTTATGCCCATAATTTAAAAAGAAATCGCAAATTTATTTTGTGTCTATTTTTTGAATTTGTTTAAGACTGTTTAACCTTTTGGCTTGTAAGTATTGGGAAAATTTATTTTTAGGTCCATTCTGCTAATTTTAAGATAGTTACATTTTTTTTTGGATCCATGACCGCTGACCTATCATGGTAGGTATTTGATTCTAAACTGGCATATAGGTTAGGGAATTCAATTTCCATTTCATTTATGCATACTAACCTCCATTTTGAGTGCTTTCCATAGGGTCCACACCATCATATTATTAATATTTAACCAATTTCACTTGCCAATTTTTTAAATCATGATATGATGGTAGAGCCTTCCTTTACATGGGCATCCTAGTTAGTTCCTTGCTAGCATTTATCGCCCATGCTGCAACCTGTGTAGGCTCGAGAGTCCTCTGTAGTCCCATCATGAATTATGCATTGAAGCTTAATTCTTCTTCTTCTTCGCTATTTTTATTCTGGCCATATACCTTAGAGGCTTACATTTTGTTGTCGAGTTATATTATTGCATTGCATGTTGACCACTTGTTTATCTTGGCCTTTAATCGGCTTCATTTGGACTCATGTTTAAGCCATATTTTGACCATGTCTTTCTACAAAGTTAACCATGCAATCACTTAGCCTTCAGAACTTGACACCTTTACCCATGGATGGAACATTCCTTTGAGTGCCACTTACCAGTTTTCACCACCTTGCATTGAGCATAGGATTGTTCCTATCCCAGGAACTAATGCATCTGTTTACTGACACTTGTTCTATCCATTGTAATATAGGCATTCTTTAATTAATTTTTAGGCTTTGAAATATGAAAAAGACAAAAAAAAAAATTTGAAAAAGAGCGGGAACGGGGCAATACTTCCATATTTGATGGCAGCTACAGAGTCAGTTGTGTTGCCCTTGAACAAAGCACAAAAAAGCTAATTCTTTTCTCCATTTTGGATGGTTTTAGTTTTTGACTTAGGAGAAGCCATAACCTTGCTATCAAGTCAGTACTCCTCCGGTTGGTTAGCTCTTCCAATCATATGGAGGGTTTATTTATGCCTCCTACATCACAGAATTATACAGAGTTATCATTTTTTTCCATAGTCAAATTGATTCATGATTTTGTTTAAGGGAAATTGATTTGAGTCATCCTGTTTGCAGTATCTCTTGACTCATTTTTCAATCGAACATCACGTTCTATCAGTATCTTGTTCTATCACTTCAGCTATTTAGTCCTTTCCTCGTGCTAGTTTGAGAAGGCCTCCATTGACTTCTTACTGGCAGATTGGTCTCTTATTGACTTCGACATATTGCTTTGAGAGTAAACCTAGAGCCGCACCCTGGCCCTATTTACATCATTGATAGGTGACCTTGTGCTCAGCATTTTATCAACATCATGGGTCTTTGACTGAGTGGTTTCCCTTGTGTTCGAATTTAGCTTACATTATCACACATCAGATTCATGCAGTACCTTGATTTCCACTTGACCCTATCAATGGATATCTCACCTCTTTGTCAACTTACATTATTGGTTGGTTATGAGGGTTTTGTCGTGCGCTAGCTACATTTTGTGCATGCCAGAAATGTACTTTGGGTTGGTTACTTCACTTTGCTTCGTCCGATTCCTTCCAAATATTGGCCTGCAGGTTACACTCGCACTGGACTGATGTGGGATGCCTTAATACCTTCCTTCTAGTAGATATTTTCCCATCGACTTTGATTCATTGCTCTGGGAATAAGATCTAGAGTCCTTTTGTCAATACTTTAGGGTTTTCAGTCATCAGTGGTAGACTCCTTTGCTATCGACAGTGAGAATACATCAATGTCTCTTGATTGGTAGATTCTCTCAAGTGTTCGACTTCAACTCATTTATTCACACTTGTTAGATTGTATTGGGGCAGATTGACACTCATTATCATTATTGATGGGTTGTCTCACATTTGTTAACGGTATACATCAATGACTGGTAATAAAACGATTTCTCACATCGTCGACCTCAACTCATTATTCCCATTGTGTAGATTTGTGCCATGGTGATTGGTGAAGACCTCAAGTTTGCATTAGCATGTTTTGGTTCACTTTGACAACTCCTTCAGGTTTTTTCCAGTGACACCATCCACCCTTATATGTTGCAGTTTCATCACAACATCATATTATATGTTGGCACCCGAGTTGCGTGTTATACCATTTATTCCACCACTTATGATTTGGTACTTGGAGATTCAGTTGTGTCTTCAATGATCAGATATATATGCAACATCAGATATATATGATTAGTCTTTTATATGTGATACTTGGACATGATTTTGACTTGTGTTTCCAGGCAATGATCAGATGATTCACTATGAAATTTACATTTCAGCTATACTTGTATAAATATTGGATCCGATCCATACTTTATATGCGGACATGATTTTCTTTCACTGAGCATGGGTATGCTCGCCTCAGACATGAGCTATCTTTCTGATTTCTATCACAGTTTTTTGGCAGGCTAAAATTTGGTGAAGTCCTCTCTAGTCCTTGCAAGGTTCTTTATATGCATATAATACATTCTGTCCATCATGTACCCCTTCTAACCTCATATATTAGGGGGCATCTGTTATAGCATAATTTATAACCTCTATATACTTTATGACTTATGCATTGGCCTTGGGTAGCCCTTCCATCCAGACTTGGTCACACTTCTTTAAAAACAATATTTTAAAATCCATATGTGACTCTGCCCCATTTTTTGCACGTGCACACGTTTTTGTATGGATTAATCGATCTTGTAGACAAGATCGATCTCCCTAGTGTCAGCAGAAAATCTAGCAACAAATGAACAACTAAGTTTGTCTTTCTCTAAATATATTCATTTTACAAATAAATGCTATGAAGTTGTCAATCCTACCTTAGATCCAAATGCTTATTTGCGGTCGTAGTTCTTCCGTTGCATCAAAATCCTTTCGTCGCAACAAGAGTTCTTTCGTCACCAGAAAGTGTCGTGTTTCGTCACAACAAAGTGTCGTCTTTTGTCACAACAAAGTGTCGTCTTTTGTCGACCTACAATCACAAACAAGAAAATATCAAATAGCACCTGTATAAAAAATAATCATAAAACATACCTATCATAGTGATCAAGGAATCTATGAAATAAATGATCAAACGACAACTTATTGAAATAAACAATCCAACGACAATTTATTGAGAAAAACAAAACTTGATTGTATTAATCTTAAAATGACAGAAGAACCTTACAACCTTAGCCTTGATGTTTGAAAAGGCCTTCCCGGGGTCTGAGGTAGGAGTATCCTCTACTTTGATAAGTATTTCACTCTTCCTCCAGGAGCACAAAGAGGTATGTGATCTTTCCTCTCAAAAGCTCAGCAGAAAGAATACTAAATCTCAACAGCACTTCAACTCAATCACACATAAAGCTTCCACTCCAATTCTCAATCTCCAAAATCTAACCATTTGAGGCTACCCAATGCCTCCTTTTATAGATCAGATGAGGAGGTTAGGATTCCACCATTGAAGGGATAGAATCCTCCTTCAAAGGGATAGACTCCTCACATCAAGGGATTAGTTCCTTAAGGTGAGGGATACATGCACCTTATCAAATCGTACTCATCCCCAAAAATTCTCATCTAGAACCTTCTATAATTGACCTCAAATCAACTTTTTAACTTTACTTTCTCGCCTTTTTGAGTTTGGAGGGGGTACGCATGCATTCTTAAGGAAAACAACATTCTAGAACGTAGGTAAGCCATGCATTACCTACGTACCCAAGCCAGGAACGCAGGAAGGCTTCATTTAACATGCATAACCATTCTTTCATAGGTTTTTAGGGTTTTTATTCTTGTTTCAAGGCTTGACATGAGGAGTAAAGGATGTAAGACTTGTAGAGGAGGTATGCATGAGTGTTAATGAGCTCATACAGTTAGCAGAATGTCAAGGTGACAGTTTTTTAGTGTAACAGATTTCCCCCTAAAGTGCGAAGTCTGAAATAGATGAAGATGAATTCTGTCATATATGAAGAGTGAAGTACTTTATCATTTCAAGGATCATCCTGTGGACACCCCGGTTGGAACCTGTAAAAACATTCAATGCAAAATATATATATGTAAACATATCATCGCTGAGGTAGGCATTCCCATACTCAGATCAAAACTAACTAGAAAACTGATTTAAATTGTTATGATACAAGAATGATTTTCAATACATCAATAATGTAGACACAGCATGGGCACAGCCATCTGTAATGAATAGTCTACAGTATAATAATAAAACTCCTCGCAGCCTGGATGGTGGAAACTAGATCCAGGGTCTTGATTTCTACTTCCTGAACTAGTACGATTCTATCCATGTGATTAAATGTGTTGAAGTCGAACATGGTAGAAACCACTTGATTACCAGTCAATGATGTGAACTGTTAACAAGTGTGAGAGAAACCACCAGTAATGTCAATGGCTCTCAAAGTACTCAGTACAATCCATGAAATGTGAATGAATGAGTTGAATTCGAACATGTCACGGAATCATTCGATCGAAGGTCAATGATGCAACCTGTCGTCGAAGGCGAGAAACCTGCCATTGAGGCATGCATATTTCAAGGTACTGACGATTTCTGGATCAACTTCCTAGATAATGAGCTGTCGTCGATAGAAAGTGATCCGTCGTAGGCAAGCCCACAACATGAAATCATAGATCAAGTTTTGAAAATATATTGGCAAGGACTGACTCAGGGATGGTCAAAATGGATGACAGATATTTTGCAGATGAATGGTTTATTTGAACTGTCCTCTTGAACACATAACGACACTGCAGATGGCTTGGTGAAAATTGACCCAAAGCTAATACCCAGAAACCGGCTGAAGACTTTCAATATGGTTTGATTAACTGTTAGGCAAAGGATTTTCCCAACCCAGGTGAACAAAAGTGTCGTGTTCAAGAGTGGTTAACGGTTTTCCGAATAATCAAAATGTAACAAACAAGTTCGTTTTTCTCTCTTTTCCCCCACCATTTCTGGCAAGTACCTCTTTATTTTTGACAAGCTTGAGGAGGATAACATTTGCTTGATTATAAGCTCATCCTTCGGATGAGTCCAACTTAGTTTAAAATTCGAACCCTAAGAAGGAGTGGTTCGCTCCTGTTGAAAATTAAACAGGTCCTTTACTGTTAAGTTTTAACGAGTCCAGTATAGGAGAAACTCGGTGTTTTTCAGTTTTAGGGAGTCAGAAGAAAAACTTAAGAAAACTCCATGGGTGTACTTTTTCGTAAATTTAGTCTCTCGAGCCCGAAAAAGGATAAAATAATGCGGGAGAGAACTCTATTGACCGTAATTAGTCAATGTATACATTTTTCGTAAATAGTCCATTTCAGTCCGTAAAAGGGGTAAACTTATACTGAAGGGACGATCATTCATTTACTTTAACAAGTTCTAATAATCAAGTGCTTGGAAATATTTTCATGTTTAGAGAGTCTGAAAAGGGCTTAAAATAAGACTCCAAGTTTTCGCTTTTTCGTAATTTTCAATAGTCCGAAAAAGTGATAAAAGTATACTCAGTAGTTTCGCTTTTTCTGTAAATTTTAATGAGTTTGAAAAAGGGATAAAAATGTACTCATGTGGCATACTTTCAATTTAATTTACGAGAAGGAAAATACGGAAAGAACTCGACATTTTCATGTGTTTTATGAGAATGAAAAATAGCAAAATAATCTCGGAATTTTCATGAGTTTAACGAGTCTTGAAAATAACTGAAATTGACTCAAGATAGGTTTCATTTTTACAAAAGCTTGAAACAGAGAAAAACTATGCTTCAGAGTGGTTTCATTTTTACACAAGCTTGAAACAGAGAGAAAAATGTGCTTGATGCCCCCTAAGTGTAACTACTAGAGCACATGCCCCCCCAGCTTCATTTAATTCAACTAAATACACTGTTGGTAATTAATAGCTGGATGGAATGAAGGTTCATTTACAAGATCATATGAAAGACCCGACCTAAAAATGTATGAAATTTATGCAAAAACTGAAATAACTAACCTAAATATATGAATTAACATTTTCGAGATCTAGTCAAAGACTCGACTCAATTAGGGGAGGATTTGTTTCATTTTTTAACGAGCTTCACACAGGAAAAGAACTATGCTCATGGCAATGTGTTTCATTTTTTAATGAGGTTGACACAGTAAAAGGAACTTTCCTCTTATCTACTTTCTACAATCTACCTATATAACCTATTGATTCATTTTTTAATGAAGTTGACACAGGAAAAGAACTATCCTCATACCTGATTCATTTTTTAACGAGGTTGACTCAGTAACAGGAACTATCCTCACCTACATGTTTCATTTTTTAACTAGGTTGACACTGTAAAAGAAACTATCCTCGTACCTGATTCATTTTTTAACGAGGTTGACTCAGTAACAAGAACTATCCTCTAACCAACTGATTCATTTTTTAATGAGGTTGACACAGGAAAAGAATTGTCCTCATACCTGATTCTTTTTTTAACGAGGTTGACTCAGTAACAGGAACTATCCTCATACCTAATTCATTTTTTAACGAGGTTGACTAAGTAACAGGAACTATCCTCGTAAACTACTTATTTCTAATCTATTAATCTACCCTCTAAAATCTACCTACTAATTCATTTTTTAATGAGGTTGACACAGTAAAAGGAACTATCCTCAGACACCTGTTTCATTTTTTAACGAGGTTGGCATAGGAAAAGGAACTATCCTCGCACTCACTGATTCATTTTTTAACGAGGTTGACATAGTAAAAGGAACTATCCTCGGCGCACTGATTCATTTTTTAACGAGGTTGACACAGTAAAAGGAACTATCCTCAGACTCACTGATTCATTTTTTAACGAGGTTGACACAGTAAAAGGAACTATCCTCAGACCAACTGATTCATTTTTAAAGAGGTTGACACAGGAAAAGAACTGTCCTCATACCTGATTCATTTTTTAATGAGGTTGACTCAGTAACAGGAACTATTCTCATAAACTTGATCATGGCTTCCAACTGGAAGAAGCACATGTCAAAGGACGCACCTTGATCATGGCTTCCAAGAGATCTTCATCAGAAGGAAGAATATTTCTATGAAAGGAAGACATTTCAAGGGACTCAAAAGGGATAAAAACATCGCTTTCAAATAATCCCATAGAGTTTTCCATGTCAATTACCAGATCTAAGTCAAAGGAAGATGAGAAAACAATGAGAAGCTCGCTTGCATCACTAACTGAAAACATGGGACTAGCTGCCACATAATTAACCCGTGGCGGGGTATATACCACTTGCGTATGAGGAACATTCAGGGATGTCGGATCATTGGTAGTCTAATCAAGACTAGGGAACGAAATTTGGTCTACAGTCACAATATTTCCATTGTGAGGGAAAGACATCACGCGAAAGAGTGTCGATACGACAGCTTTCATTGCATAGACATAGTCTCGCCCAAGGAGTAAATTGAAATACAAGGGGCCTCAAACTACCATAAGATCAATACAGACAGTTTTACCTTCCAAAGTAATAGAAAACTTAGGAAGGATCCCTAAAGATTCACTAATGGTTCTGTTAAAAGCTTTCAGATTCTGTGTAATAGGCACAAGCTGAGGGGAACCCAAAGCTTTCCAAACAGTTGAGGATAAAATACTAACAGAAGCACCTTCATCTACCTGTGTGCGGCATATATCCCTACGACTAGCCTTCATAATTATTTGGAAAGTAATGGAAGAAGGAAGACGAGGTTCTGTCAGTCTATTCCAATCAAAGGAAAAGACCTCAGTACTTGGAGGGGGTTCTGTAGAAATAGGTGAAATGCCCCCCGGCGTAGAAGAATTTGATGTAACAAGAAGAACCTGAGTAGTATGAAGTTCACTCTCTACAGGGAGAATGGGATCAACCGATTGTGAAATCGAATCGACCACTTGATCAACTAATGGATCATCAACCTGAGTGATATGAGTTTCACTCTCCAATGGAAGAGTGGGATTGACTGTACTTGAAATTATATCAATCACTCCGTCAGTTGACGGTAGATTGGGAGAAAGTTTACGGTAACCAATTGGAAATTCTTGCTGTGGAACAGTAAGGTTTTCCAATAATCTTGAGGCTTCATCCATGTGAGGGAAAATGTGAGTTTGATGACTCCCTTTGCATAACTTACAAGGAAACCTAACTTTACCCTTTTTCCCAGGAACCTGACTATCATTGGTTGATGGATCAACGGAAATTTGATGAGATTTTTCTGACCATACTTCCAAGACCTTTGGAATACCGGGACAATTGATAAGGAAGTGGTCACCCTTACAAAGCCTGCAAGGGTATTTTGGTTTACGATGCATGTTGGAGGTTTCCTCAACACAACTAACACTTATAGCCATGGTTGGTTGGTTGAATTCTTTCTTATCTTGCTTCTTCTGCTTCTTCTTCTTCCCTTTCTTCTTCTTCTTAGCCACCTGGTTACTAGCATCAAGGATTTTACCAAGCGAAGAGGAAGAAATGGAGGAGGAAATATTAGGCGAAGAAGGTAAAGGGTCAACAGAAGGTTGGTGATGTTGAGATGGTGAAATCTGTTGAAGTGAAGCATCCGGTTGAGGTGGAACAATTGGAGTATTTGGGGCCAACAATGTTTAAAATAACCATATCGGTAAACCTATTGTAAATCCAGGTAATGAAAAATTAGCCATATAAGGAGGACCAACATTTCCAAAGCAAGGAAAAGTACTAGGATTTTCGTTAAGAGGGGTTCCTTGGTTGGTAAATTCCAAAACAGTTGCCATTATATTCAACTTCAGTGAATTTCATTAACAATTTAAAACTAAAATTCACAATTCACAATTCACACCTAAAAATTAAAATTCACAATTCACACCTATGGTCTCTCAAAGTAAAAACAAACAAATTAACATGCGCTATCAAATCTAGGAGTCAAACCACACACAAACAGTAACTTCCCGTACTAAAAACACTAGTTGGTGATGAAATCCAACATCGTAGAATTTAATACAGAAAGGGCGGTTGGAACAGTTACCCCGACAACCTGCTTAATGAAACAGACTGGCACAAGTTTCTTCACAAAACCATCTCGAGTGAAGAAAACCCACCAGAGAGTCCAAGTGAGTCTAGTCGACGTCTGCTCCAGGTATAGTGAGATCTTTCCTTCACCGTCACCTTAGGAAATAATCTTAAGTTTATGGACACTAAGGTTACCAACAGTAACAAATACAACTGGGGGAACAATCTACGATCCGATCCCACACGCAAGGGCAGAGTAACAAAGCTCAATCCCCTTGAAGGCTCCTCGACATGGTCAATCTGAGTTTACCGACAAGTGACCCCAGGCTCCTCGAAAATGGTTAATCTGAGGTTTACCGTTTGTAATGCGCGCAAAATATTCTATCTTTCCCAATGAAACAGAATTGATTGTCTCAAAGGTTCGGACATGATCTCGTGATTAACTCCTTTAAGAGAAGCGTCCCAGAATGTACGAGTTACAATTGGATTTATTTCCTACCGCAAAGATTTTTCTACTTGTTTGTTTTATTTTCTTTGGAAAGTTAACTAAAACCTATTCCAAAGCACTAATCCTGAGCTAGATTGGTGGAAAGAGCCCTAAAAATGTAAAAATTCCTAGATGAATTTTAATTAAGCGCTGTGTTATTTAGGCTGTTATTACTCAAAGGGTAAATGGATATGAAACCAATGGTGTTATGACCTGACCCAAAACTGAATGCAATCAAATATGATAATGTAATCTTTTCAATTCGATGAATCCTAACTAAAGTAGGGAAAGAGTTTCCATACACTTCCAACAATGCAAAAATTGATCACTAAGAGAAAATATAACAAATTCTCTAATGCACTAATTTCATCAAGAAAAACTAATGCAAATCAATTCCAAAACAATTTTTTATTTTTGTGTTTTTAAAACAAGCATAAAAACATCTAAATTCAAATCAAAGAAAACTGATCTAAATCTACGATTGATTTTTCAGAATGTAAACTATGCAGTTGTAATCTATGCATAATTCACTCATATTCTGAAAATGAGAATTCTAATTATGCAAATGTGATCTATGCAAGAGAATTCTCAAACACAAGATGATTCTAATGTAATCTAAGAACCAATCAAGTGCAAGTAAAGAAAATTGGGTGAGAGTTCCAAAGATCAAAAAATAAAAACACTTAAAGGCGATTAAAACTCATACACAATTTAGTCCCCCCCCCGGCGAATGAGGGGGAATTTTTTTTGCAAAAACAAAAGAAAAAAGATGAAAAATTGTGAAAATACTGAGACAAACCTCCAAGTAATGACCAAAGGAAATAAAATTAAGAATTTCTCAAAAAAGAGACTCAAAACACCCAATTAACTTAATGGAGATTGATGAGATGAAAAATTTGCTGAAAGAAATTCAGAAACAAGAGATTTTTGACAGAAAAATATAGATCTGGGTAGATGCTAAAAATCCTAAATTAAATCTAAACTAAACTGGAAAAAAGAAATCCAGATTTTTTCCAAAATTTTAACAGAGTCCGCAGGCTCCCAGAAGTAACAGGTGCTTTCCCGCATTGTTAACTCAAGGAAAGTGCGAAACTGCTCGCACTGTGCAAAAGAACAAAGTGCGGTCCCTAGAAAAGTTCAAGAAAAACAAAAAAAAATTTCAAAATTTTCAAAAACAGAGAAAACCTAAGCTACCCAGGCAGATATCCATCAATCAAAAACCAGAAAAAACTTTTCCTCAAATAAAAATAAAAGAGAACCAAAAACAACAAGTTCTTTCCCCAGTGGAGTCGCCAATTTGTTGTACGGATTAATCGATCTTGCGGACAAGATCAATCTCCCTAGTGTCAGAAGACAATATAGCAACAAACGAACAAATAATTTTGTATTTCTCTAAATATATTCGTTTTACAAATAAATGCTATGAAGGTGTCGATCCTACCTTAGATCCAAATGCTTATTTGGGGTCGTAGTGCTTCTGTCGCATCAAAATCCTTTCGTCGCAACAAGAGTTCTTTCGTCGCAAGAAAGTGTCGTCTTTCGTCACAAAAAAGTGTCGTCTTTTGTCACAACAAAGTGTCATCTTTTGTCGACCTGCAATCACAAACAAGAAAATATCAAATAGCACCTGTATAACAAATAATCATAAAACATACCTATCATAGTGATCAAGGAATCTATGAAATAAACGATCAAATGACAAATTATTGAAATAAACAATCGAACGACAATTTATTGAGAAAAACAAAACAACCTTACAACCTTAAAATGACAGAAGAACCTTACAACCTTAGCCTTGATGTTTGAAAAGTCCTTCCCGGGGTCTGAAGCAGGAGTCTCCTCTACTTTGATAAGTCTTGCACTCTTCCTCCAGGAGCAGAAAGAGGTATGTGATCTTTCCTCTCAAAAGCTCAGCAGAAAGAATACTAAATCTCAACAGCACTTCAACTCAATCACACATAAAGCTTCCACTCCAATTCTCAATCTCCAAAATCTAACCATTTGAGGCTACCCAATGCCTCCTTTTATAGAGTAGATGAGGAGGTTAGGATTCCACCATTGAAGGGATAGAATCCTCCTTCAAAGGGATAGAATCCTCACATCAAGGGATTAGTTCCTTAAGGTGAGGGATACATGCACCTTATCAAAGCATACTCATCCCCAAAAATTCTCATCTAGAACCTTCTATAATTGACCTCAAATCAACTTTTTAAATTTACTTTCTCGCCTTTTTGAGTTTGGAGGGGGTACGCAGGCATTCTTAAGGAAAATTGCGTTCTAGAATGCAGGTAAGCCATGCATTACCTGCGTACCCAAGCCAGGAATGCAGGCAGGCTTCATGTTACATGCGTACCCATTCTTTTAGAGGCTTTTAGGGTTTTTCTTCTTGTTTCAGGGCTTGACATGAGGAGTAAAGGTTGTAAAACTTGCAGAGGAGATATGTATGAGTGTTAATGAGCTCATACAGTTAGCAGAATGTCAAGGTGACGGCTTTTTAGTGTAACACACGTAGGTCCATCCATAGCTGACCCGTGTATGCTATTTAAAATATTAAAAAATATATAATTCTCCTATTAAAGAGGCATGGTTTACATTTTTTCTTGTAATTTAACTACCCCAGCCCATGGCCTAACTGTTCCCAAACTGAAAAAACTAATTTGAGGAAGTATAAATACACCTCAAGGGAATGGCCTAAAGGGAGGAGAGAGAGAATATTATTGACATTATAACATGTTATAGCCATGATCAAGTCTGATATTTCCCTATACCTCCTTCACTTTCCAGGTTCAGAAAACCCTTGTTTCCTTATGGTGATCACTCCCATTCTATGTGACATCCTTTGTGCATCATTTATGGAAGAATATTTGTGAGGCTAGGGTTAAACGAATCCAGAAGGCAATTTTTCTCAAGGTTGTGGCAGATCTTAGGTGTTTTCTCCACTTTTTTCTGTACATGTTATCAATAAAAGAAGTACCATCATGTTCCTGATGTTTATGTGTTATGTGTATGTTATACATGTTTAATGATTTTGAATGGTTTATTTCATGTTATATTTATGATATTATACATGCTAACATACTGACATCTAGGACATATATGATGTACAACTAGTTTGTGTGCTTTTTCTTGACTGATTTGCAACTTTTGGAGCATGAGGAGTAGCAGAGGGTTTGCACCCTATGCGATCAACCTCAAACGAAGGATAAATAAGTAAGGTACACAATCCTCATTTTTATATTTTAAGCATAAAAACTGATAATTATATTGCTTATTGTGATGACATGTCATCCGCTCTGTTAGGTCCCTCAACCTAGGCCTTAGGGTAGCTTTACCTGTAACAAGGATGGGCCAGCTTGCGAGGGGATTGATGAATGAGTAGGGTTTGACTATTTTTTTTTGGAATCTCTTACTTTTCTAGGTCTCCATACTCCCCTTCTAGAATAATCATTCTTAAATCCCTCCTTTTTTATAAACTTCTCCTAGGTAGTCCTTCTTCTCAAGTGATAAGATATCAATATCTTAATCAAGCCTCTATGATAAAAGTTATGTAATGAGTAACCTGGGGTCTTCTGTAACCTACGAGACATTGATAGCAAGGACATATGGAGAAAAAATGGTAATTTCATGGGTCTAGCACCTAAAATGTGGACTAAAAACCTATTTTGATACTTAAGAAAATTCAAAAATAATCCTTCACAAGTTATGTAGCGTTGGACAGTAGTTATAACATGTTTCCTTTAAGGTTTGGAGTAAGAAATGTGTATGGTAGGGGTCCACCTGATGTGCTCATACTCAGACTTCAAATAAACATTTTCATCAACTTTAAGAAGAGTTTTATTGTTTTTATACCAAGACTCACCTATTGCAGAAGTCTGAGTTGCTCTGGAAATGATGGTTTCTGTAATGTTGAAGGTTTGAGATCCAATCTTAACCTTCTCACCACCAAAGGTCTCTACAAATGCTTGGGCAAGAGCCACATTCTCATAGAGAATTTATTTAATAATTTGTACCAACAAGTTGCCTTGAACTCAACCTTATCTCGACTATCCACAAATCGGGTGTTTGTTGGCTCAGACCTATTTACCTTACCTCCTTTGTCCATATTGCACTTGTTAACTCTAACCTCCAACACAGCTGTAAAATGAGGATTAACCTCCAAACCCTACCTGCTGGAATCCATTAAACTTAACCTTAGACACATTTGTAAAGCAAGGAATAATTCACCAAGAAACTCTACCTACTGGCACTTGTAATGAATGATTTTAAAATGGAGAGTAAAAACTGTCAATGAAGTTGTCATAGGAGCGGATGAAAACAGGTTATACATGCCATATGACTCAATAAACAAGGATGATATGAATCATGGGAATAATTTAAAACCACTTCCATTTATTTCACCAACTCCATCACCTATTTTCATTATTGCTACTCGTACTGTGCTTGTGACACCTATACCTTTTAGAAAGTAGAAATATAGTGGCATAACCTTAGCATAAAAATGATCACCTTTTAATTCATCTCTCAAATGAAAAATGAATAATCTTTAGATATGCAACACCTTATACTTCAAAATTTTCCGTAATATTCAAATAGCAATGCTGACTTTAGTTAAATAATATTTCCTCTTCTCCTTTGTATAAATTTGCAGAAAATTACTACCCTTCTAAAAAAAGACTGCTTTTTTCTATAAAAACCATAGCTTTTGAAAATCATAGTTGTCTTTCATGGAAAGAACAACTAATGCTTTTGTTATTATTAAGAGAACTTATGATCCTAACACTCCATCTCTGACCTTGAAAATTAAATGATGGTGAAAAAATAAGACTCTTCTTGAGATGGAAACCTATGACTTCAACCACTAAAATTAGTAAAAAGACCAATTTCGTAAAGAATTTACCCTATCAACCTTATAACAGAAACACAGTATTGGATTTAGAAATCCTTTTTAATTTTATTACAAAGTAACAAAGACTCATTCAATTTAATCCTCTAAGGTTCTTTACCATGAGTTAGGAGACGAAAGAGGATCAAAGACAAAAATTTACAATGACAACCATACATTGATTTTTTTTGAAAAAATTGCAGTGCTAATAGCACCCACATTGGTGGTTCAATAGAGACTTTCTTGTCTGCAAGAAGGTCACAGACTTCAATAAGAAATTACAGATTTTTGCCATAAAGAGCAGGTTCTCATAGAACGAATGCAATAATGGGTAGAGGAAGCACTACAACTTTCTCAGACGTTGCACAACACACTCAAGATCATTCATCATACCCAGCAAAGTGTGGAGATGGTCACTGAAGGGCCTACGACAAATAAGATGGTCTAGCGGGCGCAGGGTGCATCAACATAGAGCCTTGAGTTATTAATCCCTCTCCAGACTTCTGTCAAGGCACTCACAGACAAAACCAAGGAGATAGCTGCAGTGCCTCAGTGACTCGAGACAAGTCACATGTTTATGTTGGGGGCCTGTTGGAGCAAGGTCCCTTGAGGCACAAGTTCTAATGACATTTTTTTATATGTTTGTATGTGCGGGCTGTGCAGATCTAGTCAAAATGTTTTTGCCCCAATTTTGGACAAAATTTAATCTTAAATGTAAACTATGGGTCTCAAACCATGATTTGAGACAATAGTGTCTGCGTGCTAGGTGTATTATAAATAGATAGTGTTTTCTAAGCTAAGTAGTTCAGTCAAGTTCATGTAAGAAGTGATACGTGATATTGATATTATGGTATTTGTGTCTGTAAGGGTTTTGGGTTGGGTAAAAGGCTCCTGCTAGCTATGTGCGTGGAGACCTAGTCCTGACTGTGTGAAAAATCCACTGGTTGTGTGTGTGGAAGGGATTGTAAGTGTTTTGTAAGAGTTTTTGAAGGAAATTTTATGTATTAATAGATCTGAAGAATTAATAGAAGAAACTGTTTTAGCGAACTCCCTGTGTTATGCGTATATTTGTTGTTTAAGCTTTGATGAAATCACACTATCTGTTTTCTTATTGATGAATGCATAGAGCTAACTGATATGTTTATGCATGAATATTGACATCTGTTAAGTATTACATTGATTAGATCAAGATCGGGTTAAGTTAGACAAGTATTTCTGTGTATTCTATTAATTATTGCACAAAGATCTGTAATTCTATTATAAATTCACTGCGCACATCTGTGGAAGATAAATTAGGGTTTTACCAAGGACCACTTCATTAATTTCTCTCTTAGGGTGTGGAAAATTGGTTCCATCACCCCCCATACTGCTTCGTATGAGACTTTGGTCTATGCAAGCAGATCATTACCGAAAGGGCTAGTAGTTGGAGCGTTTGTTGGTTTATCCATAAACTCCGAACCTAGTTTAGGACCCCTCAAGTCAACACCATGTAAATTTGTTTATCATATTAATAGAAGATTTAAGTAGTGAAGCAGTAGCAGGGTGGTTTTCTCCTGAAACAATTTCCACAAAAAATAGCGGTGTTCTTATGTGTGCATGCTTCTTATGTGTGTTGATATTTCTCATGGTTATTATGCTTTGATATTATTGTTTCTTATATGTTTTGATAAGATAATGTTGTGGATGTGCATGGATTATATATTGCGGAAAAGGATTTCAATTGGTGAAATATGATTAAAGGCGATCACTATTGATTCCCCCCACTCTCAGTAGAGATTATATTTCCAACAGTGCTAATATATACATTTATAATGATATAAAATAAGTAACTGGAACCTTATGTAGATAACTATTAGGAATTTTAAACTACTTAATCACAATTGGACTTGATATGGCATATTTATTCAACATTCAATTCATATATAATTTATTCCAAAGCCATTGGAAAGCATTGAATAGATTCAGTCACTAAATACCTAAAAGGAACTATATTTTGGCATTGAAATCACTAATAATTTGAATGTTGAATCAACATGTTATTCATATTATGATTAGGTAGAGAATCTATATTATAGAAAATCTATCATTATATATGCATTTAACATAGGATCTGGCATTGTGTCTTGGATCAGAGCAAAGCAACCAATAATTTTTGTGTGCTCTACTAAAGTTGGGTATAACACATTATGCCAGGCTACCTATGATGTAATCTCTCTTAGGAATTCACGCTTGAATGCATAAGGAAAAAGTAAGAATTACCCATATCTATTAGTTTGGCAACCAGAGAACACCGTTGATGTATATACTAAAACGTTAGAATATATATCCATAATATAATTATTATTGAGAATCAATTTGTTCATTACAAATAAATATTAGAAATAAATGAATGAATAAATAGTTTTAAAAATAAATTAATAAAAGTGTTGCATGGTAGTATAGTCTCATTCTATACCGTAGAAGTTTGGAAATACATAATAAAATATGTAATGGAGGATTGAAAATTTTATCTTAAAAGAAAAAGGAGATTTAAATATTTGAAGTGCAAGTTCATATATGCAGTTATAAATTGTAAATTAAGCATTGTCACTATTGTGACAGAATATATTCATGTCATCTGATATATGTTAATTATTAATATTAATACTGTGCAATTGTTAAAATATAAATAAATATATGTCATATAATATGTTAATAAAAAGTATATGTAATATTATTATATTTATATTAAATTTATCTACATATATAATATTGTTAAAAAAACTTCTCAAACTTAAGAGTTTCTAGTATAAAAAAATAAAAAATTGAACGAATTATAAGTTTTTTCTATTGCTTTTTCTATTTCAGTTTTAATTTTAGATTGTTTTCATTTCAATTTTTGACCTTTTCAAGTTTTCTTCCTTTTTTTTTCAAATTAGTTATGTAAAAAGTTCTATGTAGTAGCTAGTACCTACCACTTAGTTTAAGTTTTTTCTATTTCAGTGTTTTTAATTTTAGACTATTGTGAGTTAATTTTGAATTTTCAATATTTTTCCTCTTTTTTTTCAATTTAGTTATGTAGCAAGTGTTATGTAGTAGCTAGTACCTCCCACTTAGTTTAAATATAGCTAATTGGAGTATGAACTATTGAAGTATTTGAGATGACCAATTAAAGCCTTAACAACAACAAAAAATGAAATGAAAGTAAAAATGTTGCTTTTTGGTGAACCTCGTACCTCATTGGTTGTAATGAAGCTATATAACTTTATTTTTTTGGAAGTGGTTCAAAATGTTATGGAGAAACTTAGTTTCAACTCAATGAGATGTCAATTCCAAGAAACTTGTTTTACATAACCAATTTTATCCTACAAAGGTCATGGGAATTGCACATTATTGACATAGAGTTGAATGAAATTGTGTTTGTGGCAGTAAAGGCATGGGGGCATGGAACCCAACTTTGAATGTTATCTCTCAAGTGAGTTCCCCTTTTAAACATTACTTCTTTATTTTGCAGAGAAAAATGGATTTGGGATGATCTATAATGTTTTATTTTGCATTAAATTAATTTTGAAATTAAATTGTAAAGAGGAGTTAATTAATATTTATGAATACTTAGTAATAACAATTATTTTACTACTAACAACTAAATTATGACTAACACATTTATAGAAATTAAATCACTAGTAACTATAGATGGATATCAAAATACTTAGCTTCTAATCAAAATACTTAGTTCCTAAAACATTTAGTATCGTGAAAATAAAATAAAATAAAAAACATTAAAAAATGTAATAATTAAAATAAATAAAATATATCATTAGCCATTTTCAAAAAATTTCTAAATATTATACTTTTGTTTATGATTTGTGATTTAATATTAAAATGGATGAATTTCAAACAATCACTTTGAATAAAACTAGGAATATAATTGTAGTAGATTAAATAACTTTAAAAATATTCACACATTAACCTTTTGCATGGCAACTGAGACCAATATTCTATGTTTGGTTTGAGGAAATAAGTAAAAACAACTTTGACAAACCAATTGAAACAGATGAGAAATTGAAGGCTAATATTCGAATAAATTCCAAGCAATATCCAATGACTTCATGCAGAATATGGAACTTCAAAGTGGGATCCTTGTTGAAAATGACAACAAGAAATATGCAGAATATGGAACTTCAAAGTGGGATCCTTGTTTAAAATGGCAAAAAAAAATATTTAAAATGGCACCCATGAGGCTTCTCATTTAATTTTCCCTTATTAAACTAGAAGTAAATTGTAATTCCAAATTACATGACAACTTGTAAGTGTTAACTAAGTTGAAGGGAGATTTAGTTAGATTACTTAATTCGATTTGAGGGTTAGCGATAGTACAAAGGTTTCTCAGGAAGAGAAATATCATTGCATTATTTCATGATCTTGACTTTATGAAATATACATATAGCGAAGTTTTGAGCAATTTCTTTCCCAGATACATCTTGTGTTTTGTGATTGATTGTTCCTTTCTTTTACTTGCTATGTGATAATGTGATCGTATTTGGTTTCTTAAAATTGTAGAAAGATTCAATATCTTTTTTTTAGTACATTACAAGATCAATTTGAATCTTTTTGTTAGATTTTCTACAATCTGAAGATCAATTTCTTAAATTCTTTATATAATTGGAGACAAAAATTATAAAAACTATGCCTAAATAAAACAAATTCAACAAAGCTAGGAAAAAATGCTCACTAGATCCTAAAAATTAGTAACTATACATCAATAAAACTTTCTTAATAAAACTAGGAAATAAATGCTCACAAGATTCTAAAAACTAATATCAAATTATCATAATAGTTATTAATTATAAAATCTATGTGTAAACAACAACAAAAATTATGATTAATGTAATTGGAATTAAAAATAGAGAAATAAAAATTGAAAAGACAAAAAAAAAAAAAGCAAGTCAAAAGTAATAAAACTTAATATATATATATATATATATATATATATATATATATATATATATATATATATATATATATATTAATTTTTTTTTTCTCTTTAAATTTGTCATCTTAAAAAAAAACAATAGAAAAATATTTTTAAAAAAAGTAATAAAACTAATAAATAATTATTAGAAAAAAAAAATATTTCCTTTTTAAAATATGTCATTTTAACTTGAAAATATGGATAGAAACTCTAATTCATGAATATGGAAAAAAAATCAGGTTAAATAAAAAGGAAATCAAACTAAAAACAAAAAATTAGTAAATAATAGAAATAGAAGTTACTAAAGAGTCCATAATAAGACCTCAACCAATCACCTTAAAAATAAATAAATTTAAATACTACCAAAAAATGAATTCTCAAGGTTAAACTATGGATAAGCGGCATAAATGTTTTGTCAAAAAAAAACTAATAGGCAGTCAAATCAAAGGAAAAATTGAGTGCATAATCTCAGGAAGATATAATAATGCTTCAATTCTTTGCACTACAGAAAAATAAAACTTTAATATATCACAAAAATACAAAAATATTTGACTAATGTTTTACATTATCAAATAAGTAAATATTTATATTCAAAGCATAACTAGTACAAAGTCAAGGATGAATTTATTATTATAGTTTGAACATTGCAATGTCCATGATTTTCAGTGAGATTGTAATGTCCAACTCATTTAAATTGTGTTTTTAAATGTGAAAATGGATTATGTGCCCTAAAAAACTCCAAACCAATCAAGTTGTACAAGCTTAACACTTTAAATCTAAAATTTTCCCAATTTCTAATAAATCTTTTGGAAAAATAGACCAAATTTTCTAACCTGGAAAGAGCCAAAATGTCCACTCTTTATATTACTATAAATTTTCAATTATACATTTATTCAAAGAGTTGTGGAAATGAACAGATTTTCACAAATGAACAAACTCTTTTCATTTATTTTTCTCGAATCTAGTTTGAATTGTTTTCTACTTTAGTTTTATGAGCAATGGTGTCGAACAAATTATTTCAACACCAAGAATATATCTAACATCATGTAAGTCATATATACTAAGAATTTATGACTTAGCAAGAGTCGAGAGAAGTCTACTTCTTGAGCCTTATCACAAGGGGCCAAAAATGTTCCCCATAAGATTTGAAACTAGGTAGAGCTGGATGACATCTCATTATTCTAACTACTCAATCATCTCATAAAGAAACTAACATCTATATTTTTGATCAAATCCCAAGAGGCCATTCTAAAGTAAAATGATATAAGTTAGGTAGATTCCAGACGTTGTCCTAAGCATTTTAATAGATTTTTCCATTTTTATTAGCATTTTAAAGATGTCTGAAAAACATCAATAATGGTCTTTCTCCTTTACATGTGCAAAAATATTTGTAAGGGATTGAACAACTAACACATTTTTTGGAGTTAAACATTATATGTCTAAGTTTATCCCCATCTTCTCAATGTGGTATGCTTCATATTTTTATATTAATCAATGGTACAAATAGAAGAGGTGTGTGAAATAGTGAGGGAAAATATGGGGACAAGATATATTTGTGCATCATCTCAATGTTACATGTTTTTGGGTTTTTCTATATCATTTCTTGCATTGCAACCAGGAATACAATGGTGGTGATTCAAAATTTCAAGTTGTGTGAAATGGTTTCAACCATAGAGTGGTACAAAGTGAATTCCCTGCCTGTTTCTCCCCATATCTAGTGGCTCTAAAGAAGTCTTTGATTTTTAGAAAGTACAATTTATCTTTTCCTTAATCGATCGAGTTTGGTGGAGTGAATCTTAGTAGAGACACCATCAAAAAATTATCTTTAATGATTAATGTGGATAAATTGAGATTGTTTAACCCATGTTTAATGGTGAGGAATATGAATAACACATTTTTCCTACAATGGAATATTTGGAACTCTAGGAACTTTAAGAATTAGAGGAGGATAAAAATTTATATAAGAAGGTCTAGGTGACACATAGAGGATGGAAATAAACTTCGAAAGTTAGCCTCAAGGGATAGACTCTAAAAAGCCAAGTTATACAAGAAAGTAGTCCATTGAGTGCGGTAGTCTATTGAGTGTTGATATCACAAGTTCTCTATCAAACAAAATTTCATCAATACCTTGTAGTTGATCTCTTAGTTGATATATTGTTACAAAGTATGAAGTCATTGTATCATTCTTTCTCATTATGATATCATGAAGTTCATTTCTCAAACTCATGACTTGGCCAAAATTGTTGATGGTATACAAGCAAGTTACGAAATCATATATATTATTTTAAGTGTCAAGTTGTGAGATGTATGTAATTAGATGATCCTTGATTGTGTCTACAATGATGCTCATGGTAATGAATTCATCTTTCTTACAATTCATATTTTTTGCATCATCTACAAGTTCAGTCCCTTCTCCTTGCACAAATTCCAAAAGCTCTTCCCTTGTGAGAATTAGGTCGATTCTTGTCTTCCAAGATCTAAATTTATTAGCCCCTTCTAACTTTTTCTCTAATATATGGTTTATTAAAAGTGATATCAAGGTAATTTTTCTTCAAAAATGATATGTGTGCTCTTTCCTTTACCAAAGCTTTGATACTATGTTGGTTTTTCTTGTGTAAATTATACAAGCACTTATTTCTAAAACTTGATAATTACTTTCAATGATGTAGTTGATTATTTTTCAATTTCAATGTATCATTAAGAAATTACACAATCAGAAATTCAACCATAGAGACAATAGAGAAATAGAGATGATAATGCACAAATAGACAACAGGGTTTTAGCCAAGGAAAACCCAACTAACCTTTTCCTTAGAGAGTCAATGCAACAAGAGATACATCAAAGTAAAACTAAACAAAAAGATGACAACCACAATATGCCTCAAGATTCGAAGTCAAACTTCACCAAATCACTTCAAGGACCCTCTCCACAAGCTCACTCTAGGTCTACACAACAGTCAAATTTCAACCTCTCCTTTATCTCGAAATTTAAGACTTATGACAATAATATATCATAGGATTTTCATACATACAATCTCACACGTGCAAGGGAAATAAAAGAACACATGTGTGAGGATACTTCTCTTGATTCTGACTTCTTCTTCTTCTTCAAGTCGACCATCCTCTTACTCGTCCTCCTTCATTATGTTAGATCAGAAATATACTTTATGAGATGATATTTGAATTCCATTTGAGTAGAGATCAGGTGGTCTCTATATATGCATGTTGGAAAGGGTCGAATATGTGCCTCTTAGGCTGGGTCAACTTCATCATTGGGAAGCCAACTTGGGCGTCTTGTGGTGTCTAGAATAAAAATTTAAATTTACACTTTTCCTACTCTTGATAAGGCCATGAAGAACATGCTTTATAAAAATATCATTTTGAATATAAAAATAAATATTATTTTTTCTTGCAAGCATGAAGAACATGCTTCAAATAATTATTTTTTTATCACAAATATAATTTATATTTTATTATTACAAGTACAAATGAACATTATGAAGACTAAACATAAATACAAAATTAAACATCTCCATGGATTTCCACTTCACCCATTTAAATTTGAATTGTATTCCAAAAACATGGGTATATTTAACACTATGATACCTTACAAAAAAAATCCTAGTGAAAATACCAAGACATCCATACATGTCATGTCATGCCACCATGAACCAATAAACATATGTCATGTGTGCCCTTTTCTTCAAAGTCAATTTTCCCATCATTTATACCATGTCACACTAGACTACCCTTGGATTTTTACATTAAAACAACATTATACTGCTTAGTGCCCCAGTATCTAAGGGAGGACCCACCATTGCTACATCACCTTCTAATTCACACTCCATATCAGATGTTATCACCAATCAAAGAATGCCTTATGTCAATTTTTGTCATGTGTCTATTTAATTTCACTTTCCAATTATCTATTTGACCCCCCAAAAATGTTGAAAATGAGCGCAACATGCCATCACCTCTAGCTACCATGTCATCAAACTCTAACACTTCACACCAACTATCCTACCACTTGGACTTGACACATCATATCGGCTGAACCTTATATTTTTAGAACATACTACACGTTGATACCTTGGGACCCAATATAATTAAGCCATACTTAATCCTAAGTAATTAATCATTAACATTGGATTAAGTATCATGATTAATACCATTCGAGTTCACGATAAATCGCAATTTTCCATTTATGAAAATTTTAGGCCTTTTTCAAATTTAATATATTGGACCATGTTGTGCAACATTCTACTAGTCCCTAACCCATTGGGTATGTTCATACTGACATGTTCATGTGGTTTCTTCTATTGTGACAGGTTCATATCAATCTCTAGTCTAACGATTTGGTCATACTTTTCCACACTTCTTGGGGAAGTATATAGGCCCCCAACTTTATATCAGTCCTCTCTTCCTAAGGAATTACATCGACCAAGGCTCCAATATTCCATGTCATTTTCCAAGTCAGCTCACGACCACATGTCTAGGTACCTCCCACATGTCCAGGTACATGTGATGTGTCACGTACTAATCATCCATTTGGTTGGCCAAAAACACCAAATTTTCTTTCCATGTCTCACACTTGGATGTTTCTATGTCATCAATTCACCACCTATCTACCATGTCTCTGCATGGGGTGAAGTGTGTCTAAACTACTTTACTTCAAACTATTTATCTCCTCATTCCTTTGAAGTTGGGTAAAATACCAAATATCATTGGAAAGGTCTCTGCAAGAATTATCGAACCAAACATATTTTATGCTTAATTGAACTAAGAAACTATAGTCAAATTTCATACAAAGATGGGATACTCAAACTGAATTCATCCATGATATTAAGCTAGACAACTTACACATAGCAATCAATGAAAATTTCAGTAATGCAACATGACAATGTACACTCAACAATCTCCCCCTAAACTTGACATTAATGAAAACACATCCAAGATCCCTTTAAAAATATAATTATTGTATTTATCTTATATGTTTATGATGTATATGTCTTGGTGATGTTATTTCAATGATTTTTTTATAGTTGAGTAGTTTATTTTACCTTAATTTGGTGGGAATATTGTATTATAAGCCAAAATCCTTGTCTAGGTGACACTTAGTTTATCAAGTAGTAAATAGGATTCTTAATCGTTATGACCATCCTTTCTATTTTACCGCAAATTATATAAATTCTCGGTAATGTATCTTGGGTGAGATGTTTCGTGTTTTGAATGCTTCCTATGTCAATGCTATATTACAATTTCATTGTTGGAAATCTTTGTGGATGAAGAAAAGAAATAGTTTTTTTGCGAGGAAATAGCATTGAAGTTTAGGATGCTACAATAGAATGATGAATAATTTTAGAAAGGAAGAGATCCAAGATTGGTTTATTGAAAAATGAGATCTTTTTTCTTGACAACATAATCCTCTAGTTAAGTGGAAAACAGACACCAAAATTTGTTTTATTGCCTATATGAGATATTTTGGGTAAATTTTCTAATGAGCTTGTTTGAATGGATCTAGAGTCTGGAGGACAATCCTATATATTGATGGACATGGGAAGGTATTTTTGGGAAAAATACACTTTTGAGATATACTTTATAGTGTTAATAATAAATAAAAGTGATTCTTAATCATGACTTGAGGAAATTTTTTTGAGAGGACCCAAAGGAAGTTTGGTGAAAGAGATACTATCTTGGTAAAAATTATTTTGGTGTGGGGAGATGAAAAAAAAATGTTTGCACTAGAGGGGCTTATTCAATGGGACTATTTAAGTTGGGAACATAGAGGGCGAACAAGAAAAATGGAGTGTTATAGGTCAATTTTGGCATCATCCCCCAAGTCCTGGTCAAATTGAGCATCATCCCCTACGACCAATGAATAGAGTATATCATCCCCTTTTCAATTGCTATATGCCCTAAGTGAAGAAATTCCTTTTATGGCTTCAATTGTGATATTTCCAAGATTTTATGTATATATTATATGACCCATTGACTCACCAATGCTCCTCTGCAAGGGCCTAACTACATTGTGGTGCAACTACCTTCATGCAAGGGTGCACTGCAGTGCACTTCCCAACACTCAAGGGTGCGTTGGTCTCCTAGGAGCAAAACCATCATTTTTCTGAGAATATCCACATCGCCAATGCCTTCTAGAATAGTCCATAGGTGTCATACTTCGAATACAAGTGTTCATCCACTAGCTTTGAACTTGGAAACATGACTTACCTATTATTAGAAAACCATTCAATGAGAAAATACCTTCAGTTTCCCTATAGATTGACTACTCATCTAAGTGCTAGGGAGGAAAAATTTTGTGCAAAGTTATGTTGTTGGATTCTCAATTGATAAGAGTTGGAAGTATCGATATGTTGCTGAGATGATGCTTGATGTGATGAGGCTGGAATGAAGTTGGAGCAGGTTGACGACAAATCGATATATTGGTTGTAATATTCTCCTCCTACTTTCTTAATAAAGATATCTGTTCATTTTCTCATACATATGTTTATATCTTGTGAAATGTATTCTTGACTATGTATGTATTCTCAGATCTAATCGGTTTGATTTTGTTAATACAAGTAGATACTTGTATATTTGTATGTTGTTTGTTTTTCTCTGTCCTTGATTGCAAGAATCGATCTAGCGGCTTTAGTTGGATTGATAGTGATGGCAACAATGACAGAAGGAGGGGAGTGAAAGGATCACAAGTTCTAGGCTTCTTTACCTTTATGTATATCTATTTGTCTTAGAGAAAATAATAGTTCTCTTTCTTCTGTTGTTTTGAGTGAAGAAACACCACACTTCGGGAATTTAGTTTATCTGTAGATTAAAATTTCGTATAAAAAATTGGCGACTCCACTGGGGAGAATCCCATCATTCCTGGTGTTTCTTCCTTTGTTTACCATCATCAGTAGCATGTACATTCTTTTATCAGTCATTTGAATGAACAAATTTCATTAGAAGTGCGTTTAGCTACTTGTTTTCAAAACTTAGCTGCACCCAACGCACTGTTGGTCAGGGTACAGTGCACTGGAGTTCACTGTGTTCCATTTAGGGGTGCTTTGCAATGCACTGTTTCCCCTTAGAGGCTGTGTTGCCCCCTCAACCAACCAAATTCCATCAAAAGTAATTTGTTCAATGTTTCATTAGTTATTTTATTTATCATTGGAAAATTAAATTCAAAGTAGTTAATTTTTTCATTATATCAATTATGTTTTTGAAAAGGGAATTTTTGTTTCATTCCTCATTTCCTATAGAAAAATTGTAGTTTCATTACTCATTTTCCTAACAGAATTTGTTGTTTCATTCCTAATTTCTCAAAAAGAAAACATTTTTTTGATTGATTTGTGCATTTAGTTTTCTATCACTCATTCACATTAAAGGGAGCTGAAAAGAAAAACATGCATGTGCATTTAGAGATTGTGTGTGTTGCATAGGAACAAGTTAAGGTAATCTACATTTAGTTTGTGCTTTTTTTTGTATGCTCAAAATATGATTTCTCTTTCCCTTAGTAGCTAGGATTTTCATTTAAAAAGCTAAATTGAAAAGTTTAATTATCATTTAATTTTCATTTTAGGAATTTCCCATTACATCACGTGGTGAACCTTAAAGACAAACTTTTAAACAAGATCAGTGTATAATTTACCTCAATCAACCTAAGAAAGCATTGTAACATTAACTATAATGCTTAGAAGGTCTAGGCTAGAGACTTGTTATGGTGTCGTTAAACATATCAGTTATCATTAACTTGCCTGCGATACATTCTGAGTGTGAAATTCCACTCCACGTATGTAAGTATATCAGAGCTCGTCCATGTACCTTCGGGTATATAGGGCGGTGTTCTAGTACGAAAAGTATAAGATGGTTCTCTCACTGTGTGGTTTCACATTAGACAACTCTAATACGGACTTGGGCCTCCACGTACCTTGGGGTATATTTTGGAGGAAAAATTTAGGTTGCTTACCATCCATAGGTAACTGAGTCGGTCGCCTTGTAACTTGTGATACACCGAACACAACATTCGGGGAGATTGTATGCCTGTAATTCTTGGTTCGCCAAGAGGTATTTTGAAGTTCACAATTACTTGGTAAACCTTTTTCCTATAATTTCCCTTTTATTTTTTTATTAGTTTTTCTAATAAAATCAATTAGTCATCGTGGAAGAAGAACATCCATTTCCCTTTTGTTCGCGTAGAATAACACTTAAACCACCTTTACCACCAGAATCCATTTCTGTTCGGCGAAGGTGACATCATTCTACCAAAACCAGTACCATACCTCTAGTGCATCATCCTCATCACATATACTAGAGTCATTTCTACACATCCCGGTTCAACCACTGTCATCGAAACGGAGTCCTCACATCTACCTGTAGACATGATCCATCCAATCAGTGAGACCATACCTCCCGAACCTGACATTTTTCAACTGGAAGTTGATCCGGATCCCATCGTTCTTTTACCAAAACATATAGATCCTGAAGTCGAACAACCAAAATTTGTTCCTGTATCCGTCACTCCACAGTCAATAGTAGCCATTGAATCTTCCCTTTCGCGCAATCAATCACATGAAATATATCTCAGTCTTGACGGTGAAATCCTTCCACCTGGTTTTATTTCGATTTAGGAATAACCTCAACAAGAAACTCCCCCTTCAATTCCAACTCATTTTGGGTCAGGGCTTTATCTTTATGAGTCTATTCCTTGATTAACTTACACTGCTTCTTTTTATCCTGTTTCAATCCAATTTCCTGTAGATCCTATAGGGTATACACTAGGTCAATTGACCATGGTTGAATCAAAATCTTTGGATGTACCATCTGTTACAGTTGCGACAACATCTATTGTTGCTACTCCTTCAATGTTTACCATGTCATATTCCAAATTACCCTCTGACATTCCAAAATTCAATGGAAACCCTGGAGAAGACCCGTCAACGCATGTTATGACTTATCATTTGTGGTGCTCATCAAACTCCTTAAATTATGACTCTATTAAACGTCGTCTTTTCCAGGGCATGCTCACTAGTCCGACTGCACCATGAGGATGGTTCTTTTGCTATGTCAATCTTGTTAAAAAATGAATCAGGTGATGAGGATAGTTATTTTCCTGTGTCAACCTCGATAAATGAAACATGCTCCCTTGAGGATAGTTATTTTACTGTGTCAACCGTGATAAATGAATCAGATTCCTGAGGATAGTTCCTTTACTGTGTCAACCTTGATAAATGAAACATATTCTTGAGGATAGTTCTTTTACTGTGTCAACCTCGATAAATGAAACAAATTCTTGAGGATAGTTATTTTATTGTGTCAACCTCGATAAATGAAATAGATTCTTGAGGATAGTTATTTTATTGTGTTAACCTCGATAAATGAAACAGGTTCCTGAGCATAGTTCCTTTTCTTGTGTCAAGCTCGTTAAATGAAACAAGGTTCCATGAGCATAGTTCATTTTCTTGTGTCAATCTTGTTAAATGAAACAAGGTTCCATGAGCATAGTTATTTTCCTGTGTCAAGCTCATTAAAAAATGAAATAAATCCTCTGCTAATTAAGATGAGTCTTCCATTTGATCTCGTAAATGAACCTTCATTCCATCCAGCTATTAGTAACCAATAGTCTATTTAGGTGAATGAAATGAAGATTGGGGTGCATTTTCTCTCTCAAAGGGGATTCAACATGTGCTCTTGTAGGGGGCATTCGACATGTGCTCTTGCAAGGGGCATTCAAAACTATCTCAAGTCCATTTCAGTTATTATTTTCAAGACTTGTTAAACTCATGAAAATCTTGAGCTTCTTTTGCTATTTTTCATGCTCGTAAAACACATGAAAATGTTGAGTTATTTTTGTCTTTTCCTGCTCGTAAATTAAATTGAAAGTCGGCCAAAGCATACTTTTCTCCTCTTTTTCGAGCTTTGATAAATGCGAAAAAGGAACCCCCTGGAGTCTTCTTTTAGCTCTTTTTAGACTTTGATAATGTGAAAATATTGTCGAGCACTTGTCTTTTCGAGCTCATAAAAGTAAATGAAATGGCATCTACTCAGTATAAGTTTAACCCTTTTTCGGACTGAGATAGATTATTTACGTATAAAGGAAAACCTTAGTCGAACATGGCTAAGTGGTTTCACAGGTATCATTTTACACTTTTTCGGACCTGAGTGACAAATTTATGAAAAATGACTCATGGATTTTTCTTTTCGTCCTCCTTTTCAAACTATCTAAACATGAAAAGGGACCGGGTTTTCACTATCGTTAGACTCGTTAAAACATAAAATAGCGATGAACTTGTCAATCATGGCAAGATCGAGTTTCATTATGGCTAGACTCGTTAAATCATTAAATAGTGATGGATTCACCCGAAGGGTTGAATTATAGATCAAGCATATGTTACCCTCCTCAAGCTTGTTAAAAAATAAAGAGGTACTGGTCAGAAATGACTGGGGAAAATTTTGGAAAAAGAACATAACACTTTATGGTAGTAGGTCACTCTTGAAAATGACCTACTCCATCATCGTGACTTTTGGGTTGGGTAATATTCTTGATGGTTCATCATATCATCACTTCGGTTTTGGGTCAATTTTTCCAACTCATTTCAGTGTCATCGATATGTTCAAGAGAAGTCTTCTAGTAATTCCTCATCTTCTACAATACTCAAACCTTCATTTTCATAACAGTCATCCCTGAAAATTTCTATATCAAGTCACATTTTGTCTCCAAAATCATTACTCTCGTTTCACGATAAATTTTCTTCCTATCAAAATCATCTCATCATCTAGGAATTTAACTTAGAAACATCTTTCCAGTACCTTGGGGTTTGCTACATCATCGGCGAGTTTCTCGCTTCCGGACCTTCAACCGAAAGATTTTGTTTGGCATTCGACATCAAATCATCTATTCACGCCTTGCAAATTGTACTGCAGTACCTTGAGAACCATTAACATCAATGGTGGTTCCTCTCGCGTTTGTTAACAACTCACATCATTGGAAGGTAATTAAACAATGTCTTCCCATGTTTGACTTCAGATCATATATTCGCATGGTTAGAATTGCAGCTAAAAGATCGAGTGAATGAGATCAGAAGACCCCGGATCTAGTTTTATCCATCCAAGCTGCAATTTTAGGAAAATTGTACACATCATCTGTACGATGGCTTTACATACATATCTTCATCCAAACATGGGCCTATATCTGTAGGCATGTCTATATCGGGAAATATTATGGTGTAGACGAATTTCTGAATTATGTACATGTTATGATAGTGTATGTGTTGAGCATGGGAATGCCTCCCTCAGCAATTCATGTTCAAGATGTAAGATATCATGATGTAATATATTGAAAATTGATGAAGGTCATCGTCCACTTCAGATCCTACTCATCACATCGTAAATCATCTCATCCAAATCCTATTATTATTTTTACTTCATGCTTTAGGGGGTAGCTATTATAGGTCAATTTGGGCATCATCCCCCCAGACCTGGTCAAATTGGGAATCATCCCTCATGACCAATGAATAGGGTCTATCATCCCCTTAATTCAGTTGATATATGCCCTAAGTGAAGACATTCCTTTTATGGCTTCAATTGTGAGATTTCCAAGGTTTTAAGTATATATTATATGACCCATTAACTCACCAACGCTCCTCTGCAAGGGCCCAACTACATTGTAGTGCAACTACCTCCATGCAAGGGTGCACTGCAGTGCACTTCCCAACACTCAAGGGTGTGTTGGTCTTTTGGGAGCGAAATCATTAATGTTCCATAAATCTCCACATGGCCAGTGCCTTCTAGAAGAGTCCATAGGTGTCATAATTTGAATACAAGTGTTCATCCACCACCTCTGAACTTGGAAACATGTCTTACCTATTATTAGAAAGTCATTCAATGAGAAACTATCTTCAGTTTCCCTATAAATTGAGCACTCGTCTATGTGCTAGGGAGGAAGAATTTTGTGCAAATTTATGATGTTGGACTCTCAATTGATAAGAGTTGGAAGTACTAATATGGTGCTGAGATGATGCTTGATGTGATGAGGCTAGAATGAAGTTGGAGCAGGTTGACGACAAATTGATCTATTGGTTGTAATATTCTCCTCCTACTTTCTTAATAAAGATATATATTCATTTTCTCATACATATGTTTATATCTTGTGAAATGTATCCTTGATTATGTATGTATTATCATATCTAATCGGTTTGATTTGGTTAAGATAAGTAGATACTTGTATATTTGTATGTTTTTTTATGTTCTCTGTCTTTGATTGCAGGAATCAATCTAGCGGCTTTAGTTAGATTGAGAGCAACGACAAGAACGATAGAAGGAGAAAGAGAGCGAAAGGATCACAAGTAGGCTTCTTTACCTTTTTGTATATCTATTTGTCTTAGAGAAAATAATTGTTGTCTTTCTTCTGTTGTTCTGAGTGAAGGAACACCACACTCAGGGAATTTATTTTATCCGTAGATTAAAATTCCGTATAACATGGAGGAATCTTAAACAAGATAAAAAAAATGGGAAAATCATTAATCATGATCCAATAAATAACCATCGGTGGTTGAGATATATGAGATATATTTGTGAAAAAAGAGAATAAATATAGAAGGAAATTAATACTAGGGACAATTCTTACTCATGTCTATGAAAACTAGAGAGTATATGGTGAATCTGATAGAAATTCATTTGGTGGTTATATAAATGAGGGTTGTTGATAGAGGAAACCATTCTAGAGTTTAGGACAAAAGAAATATTCATGAGATATGAATGGATCAAGGAGAGAACCTTGGAGGTGGATGTGCGGATGTAGACACCTAGGTCTGGCTCATTATATCATCATGCCACTCATGCGAACGTCTTTGGAGAACTAGTGAACAAGAAACTTGATTCTTCATTGCAACTTATTGATGTGATGCTAATTTTTTTTATATATGGCAAGGAGGAGGGGAAAAAATAGACATGGATACACTACAAGGAAATAAATGCAACATTGTACATATTGAACCCCTAGTGCACTCTAATAATAGGGATGTAACACTAAATATTGATAATATAAGGGTTGATATGTTTAATTGTATTGAAAGGAAAAATCTATAATTACCCATAGTAGAAGTATATCAAGTGTTATATAAATTTAGCCAAGGTTATTTAATTGTCACGAATAAACTCTTTACTTGTAAACCTAGGTCATAAACTTGTGAGCAATAGGCACAATATGTGCAGGCAATGAGATGGAGAAAAAATTATCCTATTTACTAATAAAGAAAAGTAATTAATTTATGATCTATTTTATGGGAATAGATTATGATTTATTCACAAAATGAATGCTAAATTTGAATTGACAATTTAAATATTCCTATCTCAATTCCTATGTTACCTTCTTCATATGAATGCAATCATAGTTTAGTCCTATAAAAATATAAGTAATATGTGCATAGAATAAAGCTTAATATTGAAAAACACATACACTAATTCTCAAAACTAGTTACTAGTCCTTGCCCTAAATCTCCTTACAAAGTTCAAGATGCAATTTTTCACTCAATAATTTAATGTTCTTATTATTGAAAAGAAAGATTTGATCTAAGAATCAAATTATTCTAGTAAGTGTTTCCTAATCACACAAAGTCGAGTATTGAAAATATAAAACATAGCATTTATAATCAAACAATGAAATACCAGTAAAACAAAGTATTTCATACAAAGTATGAAAACTATGAACAAAATCGATGTTGGTCCATATGACTTGATCTTATATAGACTCAAAACATAGTCTTTCCACATAGCTTTTTTTACATGTAATGTATTTTAACCTAATAATAAACCACACTGAATCAAACCAAATAACATAATAGTGTATCCCACAATGCAAATCCAATACCATGTATGACTGATTTCAAGCCTAAAAGGAATGAATGTTAGTGTTTCTAAGATAAAAAGTCACAAAATTTATACTTTGTAAAATGTTATAACACACAAAAATATGTATATGACAATCACAACCCATATTAAAAATGATCTAACCCGGTCAGAAAAACAACACAATTGTTATAATCAAAATCCTAACTACAAATATAAACTAGACTAACCAGTATACCAAGTGAGGATCCCTCCCCAAGTGGGCACTGTGCTAAGGAATTTCAATCACAATTAAACCATTTGGGTCAAAATCCATCTTTTATTAAAAGGTCTATTGTAGTGCGTCTAACAATACATATTGCATCATCACTAAGATCATAAATATGATTGTAATATAGTTCCAGCAATGACCATAGTACTATATCGTCTCCCATTTATACTTTATAGAGAAGATTCAAATTTTTCAAATTAGTTACAATGATAAACATGTACCTGTTTTCTATATTGTTGAGATTTTTTAGAGAACTATTTATTTTTCTTGTTGAGTTTGATGTTTTGAGTGAACACTTCATCTATCTTCAGAGGCAGGAAGCCAGAGCATAAGATGAGAAGATTGTTAGACCAAAAATTTCTAGAGAAAGATAAATTAGCCATGAGAAGAAAGGAGATTGAGAAAGTCTATGAAAATTAATTGAATCGAAGAATTGAAGCATAAATAGACATAGAAAAATTATAAATTTAATATCAAATTATACAATTAAATATAAAATTATAAATTAATAAATGATAATTGACTATTAGGAAATCAATTATTGATTTTTAAATTTAAATAAAATTAAGAATTAAATTAATTTAAAATTAAAATTAAAATTATTTGGATAATATCCTCTAATAAATAAATAAAGAATAAGGATTAGGGTTTAAATTGATGAATTAATATAGAATGGATAGAGTAAATAATAATTCATCAATTTAACACCCTGATGAAAATGCAACAAGATGATGGAGCTTAGTGAAATGAAGTCGCCTTCACTAAGTGAGCCCGCAGGCTATTTTTGGCGCAAAGTCTATTTTTAGACTATGTCTATTTTTAGACATATGGATCATGGTCTATGAGTTGCAGGATGCTATTTATGGATGATTGGTCGAGTTGGTAAAAATAGATGGACCTCTATTTTTAGACATTAGGTGGTTTCTATTTTTAGACTGCCGGGCTAAAAATAGAACAGTCAAATATTATTAACCCTTAATAATATTTAGACTATAAACATTATCTTATCCTTTTGGAGCACTTCAGTTTGATGCTTGGATGTGGCACATGCAGCTGACAGAAGGAAATACACTTTTCCTAAGGGTTAGTTGAGCTATTGCATGGTTGACTTCAGTTAGAACTCATGTGGCAGAGTTTGGTGGAGTTGATGAGACAGTTGGTGGAGTTGTGTTCGGTTTAACTTAGTTGAACTAGTTGTATTTAGTCTAACTAATAAATACACTAGTGATGAGTGGTGTGAATTAATTATTAATTAATTCACTAATTATTAACTCATAAATCAACTAAATAATACATCAGTTAACTGTAATGCATGGACAGTTCAATGGAGACCAGTGTTAGAGGTGGGTGAAAGGGTGAGTCTACTATCAGTTGTGACTATGGTTGTGCATGAGATTTGCACACACATTGATTGAGATTTCCAATGAGGATTGCGCAGTACAAGCCAGTGGGATTCGAACTTGGATCTCATCATTATTCATCTTGGATTGCGCAGTAGAGGCAGGCTAACAGGTGGAGGAGATTTGAACTTGTGACTTGTTCATATATGAGCTAGTTAGTGTGTAACAATTGGAGATAGTGCTGAGAGCTTGTGAGGAGTTTGTGCTATGTATTGTTACATGTTCTCTATCATTATAATATACAGATAGTTGGGGGTTTTCAGCTGTAAGCTTTCCCCATTACATATTGTGTTATATGTGTGCTTGATTATGTTTTAATGTGTGCATGCGACTGCTTCTATTTCCGCAAATTGATGATCAATTGTAGAAGAGGTTATGTATTATGCATGAAGCTTAAATAGTGTGTAATCGGGATAATCTCGGTGAATAATTTAGCTATTATTCAAATTTATACATGGTATCAGAGCGAAATTGATCATCGGATCTATTACAGTGATTACAATTTATTTCGGTAGACAGAGTCTGTAAGCGGGCCAGGTAGCCTCTGGATCCATCCTTTCTCTGAAAGGTGATATATCCAGTAAATGCCCCTACGGTCGATCTCTGTGCTAGAAATAATTTGTTCTCACAGATCGGAAGTGGTTGAGTTTTAAGCTGGTGGAATTCGAATTTGCAGCAAGATTTGGAATTCGAATTTGCACCAGTTTTCTTGGTGTCGAAGTCAAAATGTCTTTCAACGGATTGCGACTGGAGTATGCCCTTGAGGGCAGCTCAAATTATGTTGCATGGAAGGACAGAATGGAGGCAGTATTAGATGATAACGGGCTGAAGGAGTTCATAGAGGCTGAGGTCCCAAAGCCTACTGATGCTGCTCAAGTTGAGGCTTGGCAAAAGAAGATGGAAAAATGTCGAAGGATTCTGTTGGAGGGCGTGAAGGATCACATTGTATCCAGCATGCATGGAAAATCTTCTCCATACTTTATGTGGAAAGCATTGACAGATTTATTCCAAAGCAAGAGCGACCAGAGGAAGTTGGCGCTCAAGGATAAACTCAGACACATAAAGATGGAGAAAGGCGACAGTATGCCCAAGTACCTCACGAAGTTCATCCAATGCAGGGATGAGCTGGGAAGTGTGGGGGTGATTGTTGATGATGAGGACTTGGTGAGCTTGGCTCTCCTTGGGCTTCCGAAGAGTTGGCATTCCTATCAGGACTCTGTCAATGGTCGGGAGAAATTTCCAGGATGGGAGCGACTTTGGTCGGATCTTGTGCAAGAGGAGATAAGGCGAAGTAACAGGGACGGATCTTCATCAAAGGAATTGAATGAAGAAAATTGCGCTTTGGCCGCCAAAGAAAAGAAGGGGAAGAGCAAGAAATCTTTCATTCGGTGCGAAGGGAGCAGCAGGACATGTCCAAGGTGAAGTGCTTTCACCGTCACCAACACGGACATTATGCCAAAAATTGTCCGCAAAAGAAGAAAAATAAGCAGGCTGTTGGATCTGCAGTGGGAGAGGCCTTAGCCTCGCAGTTTGAGCTGGATTTTTCGCTGATCGCATGCTTGGTCTCAAGTGTGATGGGATCAGTATGGTTCTTGGACAGTGGTGCGTCTTTTCACATGACTGGAGATCGAGATCTGTTTTCAGATCTGGATGAGAAATATCTTGGAGTGCACATCGAGATGGGCGATGATGGTAGATACAGTGCGACCGGTATCGGTACCATTTCCTTTGAGAGGGAGTCTGGTAAACCCTTCGTATTGAAGGAAGTGATGCATGTTCCAGGATTGAAGAAGAATCTTATCTCTGTGGCGATGTTGGAATACAAGGGATATGATGTTGTCTTCAGCAAGGGAAAGGCTTTCCTGCGTAGTAAGACAACTGGAGAAATCCGGAAGATAGGGGTTCGAGTCAAGAACCTTTATCAATTGCAAGTAGATGGCTGCGCAGCAATGGCATGCAAGGTAGAAGGAGTGGTGAGCCGGGATGATGGCGAGCTGTGGCACTGGAGATTGGGCCACCTTCACCATGGAGCTTTGAAGATACTGTAGCAGATTTCTACTGGGCTTCCTAAAGGCACTCTTGCGCAGTCAGATCAGTGCAAGGGGTGTAGCTTGAGAAAATTTGTGAAAGCCACCTTTCACGAGAAGGATAGTCACGCCACGATGATCCTTGAGAGAATTCACACATACGTGCGTGGAAATTTCTCAGTAGCTTCGACAGCAAAGCATAGGTACTATGTGATCTTTGTTGATGATTATTCTCGGAAGTGCTGGATCTTCTTCATGCAGAAGAAAAGCGAGACATACTCAAAGTTCTGTGAGTTCAAGGCGCTGGTTGAGAAGGAATCAGGGAAGCAGGTGAAAGCTCTTAGGAGCGATAATGGTGGTGAATTCATCTCTGGTGAAATCAAGGACTTTTGTAGCGCAGAAGGAATTTGAAGAGAGCTCATAGCACCTCATAACCCACAGCAGAATGGGGTTGCTGAGCGGAAGAACAGAACGATCGTGGGTGCTGCACGGGTGATGTTGCATGATCAGGGCCTACCCATTCACTTATGGACAGAGGCATGCAATACTGCAGTATATGTGCAGAAACGTTGTCCTCACAAGATACTTGGCATGAGTACACTCGAGGAGGCGTTTTCTGGTAAGAGGCCTGATATTTCCCATTTAAGGATTTTTGGTTCACCTGTTTACATTCATGTGACGAAGGATGCCAGGAAGAAGCTGGAGCTGACCACAGAGGTTGGGATATTTGTGGGGTACACTGATACGCCCCACAACTATCGTGTGTATTTTCCAGACAGTCGCAAGACTGTTGTGCGACGGGATATCAAATTTCAGGAGGAGAAAGCCATGCAGTGTTCGCTTGAGAGGGAGCCACACTTGCATGCAGATGAGGAGCTATTAGTTCCTAAGGATGAGCTTCAGGATGTGGATTAGCCACAAGAGGAAGTTCATGGAGTGGAAGAGACCACTCATGTAGCGCCAACCATCAGAGGGCGGAAGCGCACTACAGAAGCTGAGCGACTGGCTCAAGATGCAGAGAAGGTTGTAGGACCACCTACAGCACAGCGCAAACAGAGACAGTCACTGGACCGGTACAGTGGATACATGGCTCTTGTGAGCAAATGTGTCATGACAGAGCCATCCTCTTTCGAGGAAGCTGTGGAGGACCCCGCATGGGTATATGCCATGGTGGAAGAGTATGATTCGATTGTCAGAAACAGTGCATGGGAGATTGTCCCGAGACCGGAAGGGAAATCAGTGGTGGGTTCGAGATGGATCTACAAAGTGAAGCAGGCAGCTGACGGGAGTGTGGAGAAGTACAAGGCAAGATTTGTTGCCTGAGGCTTCTCACAGATAGAGGGGATCGATTATGAGGAGACCTTTGCACTTGTCGCAAGGTATTCTTCCATACGAACGATCCTAGCTCTCTCAGCGCAGATGGGGTGGCACATCCATCAGATGGATGTGAAGACTGCATTCCTCAATGGAGTCATTGAGGAGGAGGTGTACATAGAGCAGCCCGAAGGTTTCGAGATCTTCAGCAGCGAGTCACATGTGTGTAGGCTCAAGAGAGCGTTGTATGGGTTGAAACAAGCACCTCGTGCTTGGTACACACGGATAGACAGTTATTTCACCGGACTTGGATTCTCCAAGAGTGAGGTGGATCCTAACCTATACCAGATTGTGGTGGAGGGTAAGTTGTTGATCATTGTACTTTATGTAGATGATTTGATTTTGACATGTGATGAGTTGTTGATACTCTCATGCAAGGAGGATCTTGCAAAAGAGTTTGAGATGAAGGACTTGGGCCTCCTTCATTATTTCCTGGGATTGGAAATTTGGCAGCGCAGTGATGGACTGTTTGTTTCTCAGGGTAAGTATGCCCGGGAGATACTGGAGAAGTTCAACATGCATGGCTGCAAGCCTTTTGATACTCCTCTTCCTGGTGGTTGGAGGAAGGAGGATGCTACTTCGGCGGAGGTAGTGGATGCCACTGTTTATCGACAGTTGGTGGGGTCACTTATGTATCTGGTCAATACACGACCCGATATATGCTATGCTGTTAACCAGATTTCGCAAGCTATGGTTAAGCCTACCAAGCTCTTCTGGAAGGCAGGCAAGCATGTATTGTGTTATCTTAGCGTCACATCGGGATATGGCTTGTGGTACAGACATGAGGATGAGGTGAAGTTGTGTGGCTTCACGGATGCAGATTGGGCAGGGAGCCCAATGGACAAAAAGAGCACATTTGGAGGGATCTTCAGTATCGGGTTGACAGCAGTTTCTTAGTACAGCAGGAAGCAGAGATCAGTGGCACTCAGTTCAGCAGAGGCTGAGTATATGGCAACAAGCTAGGCTGCATGCGAGGCCATATGGATGAGGAAGATCCTGGTCGGGTGGTTTGGGTCACACTTGGAGCCTACCGTGATTTATTTTGATAACCAGAGTTGCATTAAACTCTCGGATAATCCATTATTTCATGATAGATCCAAACACATCGACATCAGGTACCATCATATCAGAGATTGTGTGCAGCGGAGGATCATGTTACTTTCATATATTCCCACGGAGGATCAGGATGCTGACATCTTGACGAAGGCGCTCACCAGGAGAAAATTCGAATACCACAGAGGTAGGATAAGGGTTGCAGATAATCCATATCTTGTTGAGAGGGAGTGTTGAAAATGAAACAAGATGATGGAGCTTATTGAAATGAAGTCGCCTTCACTAAGTGGGCCTGCAGGCTATTTTTGGCGCAATGTCTATTTTTAGACTATGTCTATTTTTAGACATAGGGATCATGGTCTATGAGTTGCAGGATGTTATTTATGGATGATTGGTCAAGTTGGTAAAAATAGATGGACCTCTATTTTTAGACATTATGGAGTCTATTTTTAGACTTCAAATTTAAAAATAGACGCTCTCTAATATTATTAGCTCTTAATAATATTTGGACTATAAACATTATCTTATCCTCTTACAGCACTTCAGTTCGAGCTACGGATGTGGCACATGCAGCTGACAGAAGGAATTACGCTATTCCTAGGGTTTAGTTGAGTTATTGCATGGTTGAATTCAGTTAGAACTCATGTGGCAGAGTTTGGTGGAGTTGATGAGAGAGTTGATGGAGTTGTGTTCGGTTTAACTTAGTTGAACTAGTTGTATTTAGTCTAACCGATAAATACACTAGTAATGAGTGGTGTGAGTTAATTATTAATTAATTTAATAATTATTAACTCATAAATCAACTAAATAATACATCAATTAACTGCAGTGCATGGACAGTTCAGTGGAGACCAGTGTTAGAGGTGGGTGAAAGGGTGAGTCTACTATCAGTTGTGACCATAGCTGTGCATGAGATTTTCACACACATTGATTGAGATTGCCAATGAGGATTGTGCAAGATAGCCAAAGTGATTCGAACTTGGATCTCATCATTATTCATCTTGGATTGCGCAAAGAGAGGCAAAGGCACAGGGAAGAGATTCGAATCCTGTGACTTGTTCATATCCGAGCTAGTTTGTGTGTAGCATGTGAGATAGTGCTGAGAGTTGTGAGGAGCTTTGTGCTATGTATTGTTACATGTTCTCTATCATCATAATATACAGATAGTTGGGGGTTTTCAGCCGTAAGCTTTCCCCATTACATATTGTGTTATATGTGTGCTTGATTATGTTTTAATGTGCGCATGCGACTGCTTCTAATTCTGCAAATTGATGATCAATTGTAGAAGAGGTTATGTATTATGCATGAAGCTCAAATAGTGTGTAATCAAGATATTCTCGGTGAATAATTCAGATATTATTCAAATTTCTACACACCCTAATCTTTATTCTTTATTTATTTGTTACTATATATTATCCAAATAATTTAAATTTAAATTGAACTTAATTCTAATTTTATTTAAATTTGTAAAATCAATAATTAATTTTCTTAACGGTCATTTATCATTTTTAATTTTTAATTTTTATTTTTAATAATATAAATTTGATATTCAATTTATAATTTCTATGTTTATTTCTGTTTCAATACTTTGACTTAATTAATGTTCATAAACCCTCTCAACCCCCTTTCTTCCAATGACTAATATTTCTTTCCCTATAAATTCTTGGTCCAACACTCTTCTCAACTTATGTTGTGGCTTCCTGCTTCTGAAGATGGGTGAAGTGTTCACTCTAAACTTTAGGCTCAACGAGTAAAATACACAGTTCTCCAAAAACTCTTAACATTATGTTTATGACTGTGGAAATATCCATTCCCAATATTTCCCCTATTTCAAGAAACAAAGCTATCAAAGTAACTACGATATTGAGATGATAGAGCTCTGCGATATTCGCCTTGGAAAAACTTAGGAATCTGCAAAATGGCCATATTTCTCTACACATTATTCATATGACATATACATTATTCATATGACATGATAATTCATACGAATATGGTTTTTCGTCATTATTCATATGACATGATAATTCATACGAATATGGTTTTTCTATCACAGGAAGGATCCTGTTAATGGAAATTGCACATGGAGATCTAACCATTGGTTCGATCTCATACTCATTTGGAGGGGTCTGGGTGTGAACCAAAGGAGACACGCCATCTTGGTAGTTGGATATTCAACACCCATATGACGGTTTCTCATTTAGGTAGCCACATGTATGGAAAATGATGAATCTGGGTACCAGAGGTCACATGTAGGCACTAGAAATGAACTAGACAATCCATTCGTAAAAATGTCTTTTAATATCCGAATTAAACCTACTAAATACTTCTGAAATTAATGAAATAATAAAATATTACCTCTTAATGCTTGTTAACGTTTCTTAAAGGCTTAGAAAACTACGTGTTTATGGAAATGTAGATACAAAAGGTTAGGATAATAGTGGAAAATGGTTAGTTGGTTATTTAAAAATGAGATTCCAACATTTCCCGACACCTATATATATCCTCACGCAAGACAAATACACAAAACTAAGCGTATACAAAATTTATATTATCACTCTACGGGTTGCTAGGAGAGTCTTGATACATTGAACATGATGATAAGACCTCCCTCTATCCTAGTTACCTTCTCTATGATGGTGATTGAATAGAGTCAAGGAGCCTCTCATGCAATACTTTTTTCTATTAATGTAATTCCTTGATTTCTCCCTGAAACGTTTTGACTCTATTCCTATTCTTTTAAGTGACTCTATTTCTTTAATTTTCCATTCTTCCTCTCCATATATCAGTTCAACACAATAAGCTCTAAGACTTTTTGTTTTGTTTTAGCCTTTTGATTTTCTCATTTCTCCTTTTTAAGTTTTCACCCAATTCATTAGTTAGTTGGAGGCAGTGGGTTAGGTTTAAACTTATGAATGTTCTCACTAAAATGTTATTTGGGGGCTTATAGTTGTGAATGTCTTATTTAATATCTTTCCTAATAGGTGATTAAGAAGGAATTTCATTTGATGGGCTCAAGAGTTTAGCCTTTAATTTCTTCTTGACCTTGAAAATATCTCCAAGGGTTCTAACATCATCACTTCCACTATCAAGACAAATTGGGGTTTGTCTTGTTATATGCCTAATATGTGCACTACTATGGTCTTATACCAAAATGAACTCTAAATATTTATCTTAGTGTTATCAACCATTGTAACATGTTGAAACTGAATTGAGAACTTAGGAATAATGACCCAATATTGAAGACTATTGTTGCCATGAGGATACTAACTTTTGTAACTAGAAGCAATCTTATGATAGTGCCACATATTGTAAAATAAGGAAAAATAATTTCAACGAGAATAATAAAACAATGAGGTGGATATCCAAAAAAATACTATGTCTCAAGCTTTATAACAAGAAAGAGATTGACCCCTTGATATGAAACCTATCAAGGAAGCATATAACATTCTCCTTTTGAAAAAATAATCATGTTCTTGTTTCCCTACATAACATTTCATTTTTGGTCATACATTGCTAAAGATTACAACTGTTCTTAAAACCACGAACCAAACAATATTCATTGCAACCCATATCCTCACAAAATTCCATCTATGTGAAATATTTTGTTGAAGTCAAACATAGAGGGAAATAATTGCATTACCATATAATAATGGATGTGTTATGTAACCAGCTCCAAAAATAGAAGAAAAAAAGATATCAACGCCTTAGAAATAAGCCACTTCGAGGGGGCAACCTCCAATACATTACATAAATGAACAATTCTTGGATGATACAATTTAGAAAACCTCCTTTCTATATATAGGAGTCCATGGGGCCATAATGTAATCCTAGTGGGCCACAATGTAATCCTAGCCTACCTAACAATAATAATTTAAGGGCACAATAATAACAAAATGGGGGTTACAAGGGTACAATAATAACAATAAGGGGGTTACACTAACAACAATAAGGGACTATACTAGCAATATAGGGACCTAACATGCCCCTCTCCTTCAAAAAAAGTGTTGTCCTCAACGCTTGAGTAGCTCTGGGTGCTTTTGTATAAAATTCTCATCCTCCCATGTAGAATCTTCAGTGGGTAAGTTCTTCCACTTGATGAGATATTTTGAAATTGATCGATTCCGTAGTTGTCGAGTTCTTGTTTCCATGACCGCTTCCGGTTCCAATATGATTTTTCCTTCCTCATCAAGTTCTGGCAATATTGTTTGAACTGGAAGATTTTCACCTATAACCTTCTTTAAGCACGAAACATGGAAAACCGGATGTACTCGCGAAGAAGCAGGAAGCTCCAATTTGTATGCCATAGTACCAATCTTTTGCAACACCTTGTAAGGACCATAGTACTTTGGCGATAATTTATTATCCTTCTTAGCTTGCTTGAGGGACATTTGTTTATATGGTTGTAGCCGTAAAAATACCCAATCTCCTATATCAAAACTTCTCTCGCCGCGATGTTGATCTGCCTGTTGTTTCATTCGATTTTGTGCCAAATTCAGGTTATCCTTTAAGAGTTGGAGAACTTCTTGCTGATGCTCGACGTGATCTTCCACTGCTTGAACCTTCAAATTTTTCCTTAAAGATGATGTGATCGATGGTGGATGATATCCATAAAGTGCCATAAATGGGGTCATTTTTGCTGCAGTATGGAAGGAAGTGTTATACCACCATTCAGCGAGAGGTAACCACTTGACCCATTGTGTTTGTTTATCAAATACAAAACAACGAAGATATCCTTCAAACATTTATTTACTATCTCAGTTTGACCATCAGATTGAGGATGATAAGATGAGCTATGAGCTAATTGAGTACCCAAACAAGAAAATAACTCCGTCCAAAAATTTCCCGTAAAATGGGATCTCTGTCGCTCACAATAACCCTTGGGATTCCATGTAGCTTTTGAATTCTATCCACAAATGTAGTAGCAACTGTACTTGCTTTAAATGGATGAGATAATGCACAAAAGTGTGCATACTTGGTAAGTCTATCAACTACCACCATGATGACATTCTTGCCTTCTGACTTCGGTAAACCTGTGATAAAATCCATTGAAATCTCCTCCCAACGTTGACTTGGAATGGATAAAGGTTGTAGAAGTCCCGGGGTCTTAATTGTCTCCACTTTATTCTGCTGGAAAACCAAACATTCCGCCACAAGCTTTTGAATATCAGATTTAAGGCCATCCCAAAAAAAATCTTTCTTCACCCTGTGGTAAGTTTTTAAAAATCCTGAGTGTCCTCCTAAAGGAGAAGTGTGCAATTCCAGAAGAATCTTTTGTTTTAGTTAGGAATTCTTACAAAGATATAAGTGATCTTTGTACCATAAGGAATCATTTTTCCAACTAAATGTATCAGATGTACTAGGATCTTGCTGCAACTTTTGAATGAGTGTCCATACATCTTTGTCCCTCTTCCATTCATCTCTTGCTTCAGTTATCCAATCTGGTTGGATAATAGAAATGGCACAAAGCAATGCTTCCACCTCTTCATTCTTTCTTGAGAGTGCATCTGCAACAACATTAAGCTTTCATTTTTTGTAGATTATTTCAAAGTCATAATCCAACATCTTTGTGACCCATTTTTGCTGCTCTTCTCAAGATAGTCTTTGTTCCAAAAAGTGTTTAAGACTATCATGATCAGTTTTTACCTTGAAGTGTCTTCCCATTAGGTAAGTTCTCCATTTCTTTAGTGCATGCAGTATTGCTAACATTTCCTTCTCATAAATAGGTTTATGTAAATAATTTCCTTTGATTGGACGACTTTCAAAAGCAGTGGGTCTTCCTTCCTGCATTAAAACTGCACCAATTCCATTTCCTGAGGCATCACATTCCACAATAAAGGTTTTTGTGAAGTCTGGCGTAGCTAAGACCGGTGCTATGCACATTGCCTCTTTAAGATGTTCAAAGGCCTTAGTTGCTTCAGGAGTCCATGAAAATGCATCTTTCTTCAATAATGTTGTTAGAGGTGCCGCTATTCTCCCATAATTCTTAACAAACTTGCGATAATAGCCTGTTAACCCGAGAAATCCTCGCAACTGCTTTATTGTCTTGGGGACTTTCCATTCCTTAATGGCTTTAATTTTGTTAGGGTCTACTTTCACACCCTCGTGAGATACAATATGACCCAGATATTCCACCTCTTGTACTCCAAAGAAACATTTGGATTTTTTTGCATATAATTGTTTCTCCTGCAATAGTTTGAGCACCCCGTCAACATGTTCAACATGATCCTTCCAAGACCTCCTGTAGATTAGTATATCATCAAAAAATACTAGCACAAATTTTCTAAGGAAGGGTTTGAAAATGGAATTCATCAACCCTTGAAATGTAGAAGGTGCATTGGTAAGGCCAAAAGGCATGACCAAAAATTTATAATGACCCTCATGAGTTCGAAATGCTGTTTTTGGAATATGTTCAGTCTTCATTCTAATTTGATGATATCCTGAACGAAGATCCAACTTGGTAAAATAAATTGCTCCATGTAATTCATCCAATAATTCATCAATCACAGGAATGGGAAATTTGTATTTAATGGTGAGCTGATTAAGCTCCCTATAATCCGAACACATTTGCCATGATCCATCCTTCTTGTGTACCAATACTACAGGAGCAGAGAAAGAACTTTGACTAGGTTGAATTATACCCGCCTCTAACATTTCTGCAATCATACGTTCAATTTCGCTCTTTTGGAAGTAAGGATATCTATAAGGCCTGATGTTTGGAGGAACACTTCCTGGAATCAAATGAATAGCATGATCATTATCATGAATAGGTGGGAGTCCTTTGGGAGTTTCAAACACCTTGGAATGATTGTCCAAGACTTGTTGGAGATCTGCAGAAATAGATGATTTTGATGTCGTAACTTCTAGTGAGCATAATTGTGCAATTACGCCTCGTTGTTCTTTCTTTAGAAGCTTTGTCATGACATTAGAGCTTATTATCCTTCCCGGCTTCCCTTCAATACCCCGTAATTCGACTTCCTTTCCTTATGAAAAAAATTTCAAGAAAAGTTCTTGAAAATTAAAAGCTACCGTCCCCAAAGATTGTAACCATTGTACTCCTAGTACAACATCAGCACCTCCCATAGGAATGGAAAGCATTGGACTAGTCAACACACATTCCCCCATGGTTAGCTTGATATTATGGCATTTTCCAGAGCAATTTATAGTTCCTCCATTTGCAACCATCACTTGACATTTTGGTGCTTGGTATAGGAAACAATTTAATTCCTTGGCTACCTTACAATGAATAAAATTATGGGTGCTACCTGAATCAATCAACACTATTACCTTTTTCTTCTTGATTTTTCCTTTTATCTTGAGAGTTTGAGGAGTGGTAATTCCTGCCAGTGCATTACACGATATGGTTGGATTCATTTCTTCCTCTTCTGGGGCTGGTTCCTAGTGTATATCCTCTTCTTGTTCATTTTCTTCTTCCTCTTCACAATCTATGTAAAATAATTCTTCTCAGCACACTTATGACCTTTAGTGTATTTGCTATCACAACTGTAGCAAAGCCCTTTTGCTCTTTTTTCTTCCAATTGTTGTGGTGTCAACCTTGTAGGTTGTGGAAATATAGGCGTAGCCACACTTCCTTCTTTATAGAATTGAGTGGTAGGCTTCCTTGTTGCCATAATTTTACATTCAACTTTTCTTGCCAACCTGAATGCCTTCTCCAATGAATCAGGTTCCAAAACACGAACTTCATGTTGGATGTTATCCTTTAAAGTGCCTATGAAGAGATCAATCCAGTGTTCCTCTGGAATATCAGTTACCCTTATATTCAATTTTTTGGAAGTCCTCAATGTGCTGCCCCACTAAACCCTTTTGTTTGAGATTTATCAATTGGCTAAAGAAGGTGTTGCTCTTTGTATCCTCATAATGTGCTATCATTTCCTTCGTAAAAATTGACCAAGTGACAATTTTTTTACGGGAGCAAAGCCATCGATACCATACAAATGTATTTTGTTCTAAATGCAAAGTTGCAATGTGTACCTTTTGTGTGTTTTGCACATTATGGAGATCAAAATATTGCTCCATCTGTAGTATCCATGTTACAGGATCCTTTCCATCAAACTTCCTCATATCCATTTTTGGAATATGGTGGTTCTTCCCGCCAACATTAGAGTTTATGAAATCACGATTAACATTTATTTTGTTCTCATCATGATGTTATTCTACTATCTTCTCACCATTAGGAAACATTTCTTGTATCAACTTTGTCAAATCTTCGATGTTTGATTTTAGATCATCCATCTTAGCTTCCATGCCAGCTTCC
>JAXQQM020066024.1:0-68239 GCA_034641835.2 Pinus albicaulis
AAGATAACCTATCTCTTAACTTTTTGTCGTTTTTGGTTTTCTAAGATGAAATGGAAATTCTAAAATGAAAACAAGTGTGGTTATGTTTGTTCAAGGAAATGATATCCTCTAAAATGATTTACCAACTTGAAACTTTAAAAGTAATTTGAAAATTACAATGACAAAACTTGAAAGGAAATGAAAGTATGCTGCTGAAATGAAAAGGTGTTGCTAGTCTAATAAATCAAAACAGTGAACTAGTGAGAATGAAACCAAACTATTCTTGCTGTTGTCTAAACACAAAATAAATTATGCTGAAAGAAATCCAAAAGCTGAAATAAAGTAAATCTAAATCAATTTACATCAACTTGTCTTCTGATCCCTCATCATTAGTCCAGCTATGATTTTCGGAAGTAACCATGAACAACTTGAGTAACTGATATCTAACTTGCAGAAAGTAAACTAATATCAAATCATACATTAATAATTCAATCCCTCACCACCAGTCCAGCTGTGGCTTTCGGAGGCAACTGAAGATGTCATGCACAATTTAATATATCTAAATTTGCAGAAAGGAAACTAATACTAAACTACACATTTCATAATACAATCCCTCACCATCAGTCCAGCTGTGGCTTTCGGAGGCAACTGAAGATGTTATGAGCAGTTTAATATATCTAAATTTGCAGAAAGAAAACTAATACTAAACTACACATTTCATAATACAATCCCTCACCATCAGTCCAGCTGTGGCTTTCGGAGGCAACTGAAGATGTTATGAGCAGTTTAATATATCTAAATTTAACTACTGAAGCAAATAAGCAAAAATTAATTAAACAAAGCAGTACTGAAATTAAACAGAAACCAAGAAAAACACATTAGCAGCAGAACAATGTTAATTCAATGTCATTAGTCAAAAAGCTATGAAAATGCCCGGGCTGCCTATCTATAACCTGAAACAAGAACACTGATCAGTGATTAATAACATAAAACATGAAAGACAGAAGTGAAATGGAAAGCATAAAATTTTATAAACAGAAATGAAACATATATACTATGAAAGATGTAATGTATCAACATGTGAATGGATTATGGCACAATGAGCTTTAAAGAAATAAAACAAGAACTATACACTAATGCACAAAACCTTAGCTGAGCAGGGGCCCTCTACACCAGCCTTGGCAACGATCTTCAAGTACAAATTACGTTGGAAAACATAATCTTCTTATATTAAAATGCAGTCATAACAGTATGGTAGTATTACGGCTCAAGTGCAGCGTAATTACATTACAGAGAAGACTAATAAAAGATAATAGAGACTAACATCGACTAACTCTATATGCGTATGCAAACGCGTTATATATAACAAAAGAAATATAACTGTCTCCTAAAGTTTATGCTGGTGGAGAACACGTAGACCATTACGTCCACGGATCTAGGATCATGGCTGTGTTGGAAAGTAAATCTATGAGGAGTGGATGCTTGAATTCGGCTATGGAGCCATGTACAAATGTCGACTTGTCCTCCGCAACTCAGAAATGGCCATATGAACCTTCATGTGACACGGAACAGAGTCCTGTCACCCTGAGACTCTATGGTTGACTTCCATGTGGACGCCTTTGACCGTGGCTTCTTTAGATGAGTTTGCTCGAGCCAATAGGACACGAACCATGTCCACATCATTTCTGACTTGCCCATGTGGCTCGTTTCTCCTGTAGACACCTGTAACATAGAGTTTCACAAAATAGCTGCGGAAAGTTGCAGCAGCTGCGGAAAGTGGCAAGATTCCACAGCTAAATGAACAAAATCTAAATCAAACAGCAGACACAAAAATATAGTTAAAAACCATGTTAGATTCTCTTTTTCAATTAACATACAATGATATTGACAACTTGGGAGGTTCAGGTGAGTGAAAAAGGTATAGAAAAGTGTATGGAAAAGATGCAGAATTGAGACTCAACATACCCCCACTGTGAAGGTGTTGCATGTCCTCATGCAACCAAAATTTTGATATTCCTTCCTGAGTTCATGTGCCTTGACACTTCAGCCAGCACATCCAATCCTCTCCTCCTCTTCCTTGGTGCTGCCAACATTCTGGGTTTCTTCATTAAGCACCTAAATTTGATATTAACTAGTGCTCTGCTTAACTTCTGGCATTTCCTTTTCAATTTCTTGTTCTTCTTCTGCCATATTCTCAGATGTAGCATGGTATTATCATGAATGATTTTGTCCAGTTTGCCTTGTTCCTTCAATGTCTCATTTTCATTTTTGATGTGTCTATTTAAAAGCTCTAGCTCAAAGACTTCCTGTTTTAGTGATTGGACTAAATCATCCTGTACTGTATGAGGCTGAATGGATGAAGTACTGGGACCTGTAGCTGCTTTTTCCAAAGATTCTATATAGTCATATACTTCTTGCTGCTTGGGGTCTATTTCAGGTGTCATTTTTATTGGGCTGTCCCCAAAATGCCGTGAAGGAGAGTTATTTTCAAAATCTGGCTGAGAAGGGCTTACATCAACATCTTGCTGAGAATAGGATGGAGTATGTTCAATGTCTGACTGGGAATGAAATGAACCAGGTTCACTAACTGACTGAGATGGACTATGGTCAGATGGGGACTGTTCAGATGTCTCCTCTCCCAAATCAATGAAATGAGGACCCTTCATTTGTGTTTTCCTCAATTTTCCCTTAAGTCTGCTGCTTCTTCTCACACGTTGTGGTACACTATCCTTTTGTTTTTGTTTTCCTTTCTCTGTCTTCTTGGGCATAGATGACTTTTTTTGAAGATAAAATAATCTTTCAGATAACACTTGATGATCTTCTTCTTCAGAAGAAGGGGTTTTATGTATAGCTTCAATAGTTTTTCTCTCTTTTGGTGTTATTGGCTTCTTACCCTTGATTTATTTCTTCTTCCTCTTTGACAGTCTCTCTTCCCTATCAGTTCTTTCAATTGTAGTAGTAGGAGTATTTTGAATTTCATCAATTGTTCTTTTTCTCCCACTTCTTCTTGCTGTGCTACCTTCAGGAATTTCTTGAGTAGGAGTAATTTGGGTTTCATCATTTATTCTTTTTCTTCTACTCCTTCTTGTTGTGCTACCTTCATGAATTTCCTGAGGTTCCTCAAAGAAATTTCTAACCATAAATTGTTCCCATGTGTCTTTCTTTTCCTTTAACTCCCTTTCAATCAAAATTTTTACAAGGCTGTGGTGATATAGATGGGGTTCTACATCTCCTAAATGTTTCTGAACAATCACGGACATTTTCTTCAAACTATTGAATAGAAAATATGGAAGATTGAGAGTTTGATTATCTAGAAAATTCATCAGTAACCTGGTATGGTACATATACATGGACCCAAAACGGCCTTCACATGTAATGAATTTCTGAACAACTAGCAGCAAAGTAGCCCATTCCTCTTTCAATGCATGCACAGGAATTCCTCTTTTAAAAACAGTTATGTCCATACCGTGGTTTCGTAAGATTGTTCTCCATGCTTCATCACTGATGCTTTTATTCTTAAACCAACGCTCACCCTCTTGAAGAAGTTCCGTGGCTGTGGCTATAGATGCTTCATTGACCGCAAACTTAAGGTCTCCAATCTCTACTTCCAAGCCATTAAACGACCTTGCGAATGCCTTCGTCACTTCTTTATGATAACCTCTAAATTTCTGGATAAACCGCAACCAATTTGCTTTCTTCAATATATCCTTTATTTGCGGATATCCCTCCATAAACTTAGGTCCTTCCAGTTCTGCTCTCAGCAATTTACCCATTTTTCTTTTCTGCTCTTCACAAATTTTCCTGCGTGAGGGTTTAATGGAAATAGAACGGCTAAATGCACAGAGATGAGCACAATGACTGTGGGTAAATGTCAGAGAGTGGGTATACAGACTATAGCGTAATAGAGAGCGGAATGGAGTGAACAGAACAGAGAGGGGTTTTCGTGAGCACAACAGAGAGCACGACAGAGATATTAATAGAGTATAACACATCCGGCAGCATTTTGAATTTTGGTGGCTGCACAATAAATATGAGCACGTTTAAACAACGGCTATAGATTTATGCGGCTGTAAGAGTCCGTGGTCAAATCAAATACGTCTCATTGTCACCGGTGGAATATGGGAACATGAGTGAAGATCGGGGGTTTAATGATGGAACTGTTTGAGAATGAATGCGAGAGGATAATATGGAGATCGTGAAAGGTTACGGAATTGTCAATATAATCATTGCACATAATGGATAGAGCTTATGGTTCAGAACTATATAAAAATGTGTTTTTCAATGCTATTTGAAATAAATTTTATTAATACCTTTGGAATCTTTGCCTTTTCCCTTGGTCTTCAACTAGTTTCTCTTTATTGGTGTCTTGAATGCTCCAGGTCTTCATTTTTTATCCTCTCACCTACATTTTATTCCATGATTATGGAAATAACATCTGGCTGTACATTCTTTTGAAAACAGAGTTGTAGCTGCGGAATCTGCTTCTGGCTGCGGAAACTGGAGTCAGCTGCGGAAACAGATGTCAGCTGCGGAAACTGAGACAGCTATTACTTGGATGAATGGAGATGAACAGATGACAAATGACCAGATGGAAATGGTCATGAAAAAGATTTTTATTGATGAAATGGAATGAAATGGGTAAAATGAAGTGAAATGGAGTGAGATGAAGTGAAATGAAATGGAATGAAGTGGAATGGAATGGAGTGAATGGTCACAAAATTTGTGAAATGAAAGAGAGATTTTTTTTGGAAAATATAGAGTGTCAGGTGTTCCTGATTTTCACCCTATATTTTCTGTATAAGACTACCAATCAGTGATTGGTTTTCAGGCTTATACCATTTTATTTTTTTTTTTTTTTTTTTTAAACTGAAAAGAACAAAAGCTAGGCTGGTGGAGAAGAATAATTCTTCTGTACCAGCCTGATTGCAGAACTTTCTTGAAACATTTTGACAAAATCCTCTTTTGAGAGTGGCTTATGATAAATTTTCAATCTATGGCCATTCACAATAAGAGGAGTTTGAAACTCATCAATGGTCTTGATTCTTACCGCTCCATTGCTAAAGATCTTGTCAATCTCATATGGCCCAAGCCAATGAGTCCGAAATTTTCCTTGAAAATCTTTAAACTTGGAATCAAATAACAATGCCCAATCTCCTTCTTGAAACTTCTTCTCTTTGATGTACTTGTCATGCCATTTAGCTCTTTGATATTGAACTAGATCAGTTTTTAAAATTGCTTCTTGTCTGATCTCATCTAGCTCATTTAACTGCTCCATTCTATGCTTTTGGGCTTCTGATAAGTCCATCCCCAACTGAACTGCTATCTTGAAGGTCTTGACTTGGAACTCAATGGGGAGCAAGACTTCTTTCCCATAAACAATTTCATAGGGAGAATGTCCTGTTGTATTCCTCCATGTAGTTCTATAGGCCCACAAGGCTTCAGGAAGCCTTTCTGCCCAATCTCTTCTATGTAGATGAACAGTTTTGGTGATGATACTTTCAAGAACTTTGTTTGTGGACTCCACTTGACCATTTTCTTGCGGATGGTAAGGAGTAGATCTTCTGTGCTTGATTTTGTATTATTCCATCAACTTCTCCACCAAATTGGATGTGAATTGGCTCCCCTGATCTGTCACAATTTCTCTTGGAACACCAAAGCAAGTAAAAATATCCTCATAAAGAAAATGAACAACTGAATTTTCAGTAGCAGATACTAATGCTTTGGCTTCTACCCATTTAGTAACATAATAAGTACAAACCAATATATACTTTTTTTGCTTAGATGGTGGATTAATAGGTCCAATGAAATCTAAAGCCCATTTTTCAAAGGGTTCAATGAGTACCTGTGGTTGTAATGACATTTCATTTGAAAGGGTAGGTTTCCCTACTCTTTGGCAGCTGTCACACCTTTTGACATATTGTTTTGCATCTTTGAAGAGGGAAGGCCAATAATATCCTAAAAAGAGGATTTTATAGGCCGTCCTTTTGTCTGCAAAGTGTCCGCCGCATGGTTCATCATGACATGCCTTAAGAATATCAGGCATTTCATCTTCCCTGACACATCTTCTGATCACAAGATCCGGCCCTGTTTTAAACAATTCGTTAGAAATCCATGAATATTTTGAACTCTCCTGAATAATTTTTCGTTTTTCTCTTGGAAATAAATGTGAAGGTAGTTTCCCTGTAACCAAATAGTTAGCAATATCTGCATACCAAGGGGTCTTAATAGTTACTGGAAACAATTATTCATCAGGAAACTTATCCTCTACAGGAGAATCTTCTTTAGTATTCTCAATCCTAGACAAGAAATCAGCTACTGTATTTTGTTTTCCTGGTCTATCCAACACAGTAATATTGAATTCTTGCAAAAGTAAAAGCCATCTTGTCACTCTTCCATTAGTAACAGGTTTGTTCATCAAATATCTAATTGCATAATGGTCAGTATGAATAAAAGTTTCATAGCCTGTTATGTAATGTCTAAACTTATTAATTGCATGAACAACAGCTAAAAACTCTTTTTCAGTCACAGTATAGTTCAACTCTGTAGGAGTCAAATTTTTACTGGTATAATAAATGGCATAAGGAACTAAATCTTTTTGACCCAACACAGCTCCTAGAGCTGTATCTGAAGCATCCGTAGAAATATGGAAAGGGAGTTTCCAATTTGGTCCTCTCAAGATAGGTGCTTCAGATATTCTTGTTTTCAAAGTTTCAAAAGCTGATTGACAATTAGGATCCCATTTAAATTCACAGTCTTTTGTAAGCAATTTGAAGAGTGGAGATTCAATTTTAGTGAAGTTTTCTATAAATATTCTATAGTAACCAGTAAATCCTAGAAAACTTCTAATATCTCTTTGACAATTTGGAATAGGTAACTTGGAGATGACTTCAACTTTTGATCTATCAACCTTAATTCCATCTCCTGAAATATGATGTCCTAAAACAATCCCTTCAGTAAACATCATAAAGCATTTTTCATGGCTTAATGAAAGGTTTGTTTCTTTACATATTATAAGAACTTTTTCCAAATTTTCTAATGCCTCTTCAAATGAATTACCATAAACCATAAAATCATCCATATCAACCTCTACACAATCATGGATTAGATCAGAAAAAATTCCTAGTACTGCTCTTTGGAATGTTGCAGGTGCATTACATAACCCAAAAGGAAGCACTCGGTAGGCAAAATTTCCCCATGGACAAGTAAATGTGGTCTTATCTTGATCTTCAAGTGCTACCTGAATTTGATTATAGCCACTAAAACCATCCAAAAATGAAAATTACTTTTTACCTGCTAATGTATCTAATACCTGATCGATAAAAGGCAAAGGAAAGTGATCCTTCAAAGTTGCTTTGTTCAATTCCCTGTAATCAATGCATACCTTCCATTTACCATTCTTTTTAGGTACTATAACCAAAGGAGAAACCCATCGGCTATCTGAAATTGGATAAATGAAGTTTACATTGAGAAGTTTTTGGAGCTCTTCTTTCACTATCTCCCTAAGATTTGGATTCATCCTTCTTTGAGGTTGTCTGATTGGTCTACTGTTTTCCTCAATATAGACATGATGGATGCAAGTCTTAGGATCAATACCCTTCATGTCAGTATACTCCCATGCAAATGCAGTAGAATGTTTTTGCAAGATTTTGGTTAGTTCTTCTTGTTGTGATTTTTCCAAATGTTTGTTGATATTCAATGTTTTTCCTGGAAAAATCTCAATAGTAGAACTACCAAATTCTTCCATAGAGTAAAGAGACATTTGTCTTGATGATAAATATTCTATTTCAGATTCCAACTGAAATTGTGTGGGGTCATATTCTGAAGATGTCTCAAAATTTTCTAATGTGTTCAGAATTTGACTATCCTCACTGATTTCAGAAATGGTAAAGACATGTTGTATAGTGTCCTCATCATCAACCCATTCATTGTCTTCTACTTCTGTGATTGCTTTTGCTGGAGGATACAAATTGAATTTCTTTGTCGAATTACCATTAGAAATGTACATATCCCCAGATCTACAACTAATGAAAGCATCAGCTGTGGCTAGCCAAGGTCTTCCCAAGATAAGTGGGTGCCCTCCTAGATTACTCTTGGGAGTCAAAATCATAAAATATACTGGATATTCCCAAGAATCTAAGGAGACTGAAATATCTTCTAATACACCATCTGGTTTAATAATTGATCGATCTGCAAGTTGCAGTAAAGTAGGTGTAAAAAGAAGGTTAGGAAGTTTTAGCTGGTCCATAGTCTGTCTACTCATAATGTTGATAACAGCCCCTAAGTCAATCAATGTATTTGGAATTTCTATCCCATTTATATGTGTCTTGACAATTGGACTTCCTGGATCTACATACTTATGCATGGTAATTTTTCCCATCATAATATCTGCAATCTTTCCTACCAGGTGGATTCTTCTTGTGTCTTTTAGTTTCCTTCCTGGTCTTTTGAAACTCAACTCCTTTATGGTTTTTGCTAGAATAGGAATCTCTCGAATGGCTTGTAGCAAGGGAATCTTGATACAAACATTCTTCAATTCATCTAGAAAGTCATAGTTAGGCAACAAAATTTGTTTTTCCACCCCCTTGTCAATTTGTAGTCTTTCAGGAAAAGGAGGTATAGATAAAGATGTAGGTTGCTCAACTATAGGAGTTGTGGATGTTGACTTTTCTTTTTCTTTTCGAATGTTTGAATTTTGAAGAGATTCTTCCTCAGAACCCTTATTGACTTGAAGAGAATCCTCCTCAGAGGTATCTTGCTCTTGAATATCTATAGAAGGTTTTCTAAAACTCTACCAGATCTGAGTTGTACATCGTTGAGAGGAACAATCATATAGGTAGGAAATTGTTGTCCTTCTACCATGTAAGTATTCTGAGGATTCTTATTATTAGGATTTGGCAATGGCTGAGCTGGAAGTTGACTTGTCTTTTTTTGGTATGGAAGCATGAGTTGAGGATTTGGATTTTGTTGAGAAGGTTGTTGTTGTGGAAATGGCAATGAAAGTTGTGGATTTGGGTTTGGAAGTTGTGGAGCTTGTTGATTTTGAAAAGATGGAGGATATTGATAAAATTGAGCAAATCTCCCATAAGGATTTTGCATCTCTTGTACCCATGGCTAATATGTATTCTAATGTTGGGGCCAAGGTTGTTGCCAAGGATTCCAATTTGGTGGGTTTTGAAAATTCATAGGGTTGTTAAACCCTTGAGTTTGTTGTCCCTGCCAAGGTCTCCTTGCGACAAAACAGAGAGATTCTACTGAATTTGGGTCTTCTTGAAAGACAGCTTTGAGTCCAGGAATTGAAGGACAATCCTTGATCTCATGATTCTCTGAGAAAATCATACATGTTTCTACAACTTTTGCATCCAAGGGACATTCCTTTAAAGCATGTTTCTTCCTACATTTCGGACAAAAGATGGCTAAAGCATCTGTTTCTGCTTTCTGCTTGTTTTGGATTTTAAGGGTGTCTAGTTGTTCACTAAGGCTCCCTAAGATATCAGTTCTGAATTCATCAAGCATGTTACCAATCTCTGCCCTAGTTACTGATCCAGTTGCATATTTGTTAGCCCTAATAAGAGAAGGATCCCTAGGCCCTTTTCCTGTTTTAGATTTTCCCCTTGAGAGATGGACACATAGTTCTGTTATATCACGAAGTGGAAGTTGAGAAATGTCTCCTTTCCCCATCATGTTTAAAATATCTATCCATTCATCTCTAATGGCTTTTAATATGAGGGCTTTTAAGGTTTCATCATCTAAGTTGCTCATCTTTGCTCTTTTCAAGTTGTATTGAAATCTTTCAATTAAGTCTTCCAAATTTTCATCTTCTTTTTGCATCATTTTGAATACATCATCCTTGTGATTGGTGGGCATACAATAGTCCAAGTATCTATCCAAAAATGTTTGTTTCATATCATTCCAAGTCCTAATAGATTGAGTGGCTAATCCCATGAACCATTTCAAAGCATCTCCCTTCAAAGTTGAAGGAAATAGTTTGAGTTTTTGAGAGTCTTCCATATAGTCATAAGTTCGGCACACGACTTCAAACTCAAACAGAAATGTTTCAGGATCCTCACTTCGCAATCCATAAAAGTTAGGGAGGACAGATGGTGAGATATTTTTCATTGTTGCATGAGTTTTCTCATCAACTATAGGGAATCCAAACAAGTTGTCTCCTTCCCTATTTCTACCATTATTTCCTTCACCATTGTTGTCTCCATTGTTTCCTCCTCTTCTACCTCTACCTCTACCTCCATCTATTACTTCCTCTGCCATGATAGTCTTTTTAGAGTCCTTAAAGTCCTCTAGTTCTTCTACCAAGGGAGGATAAGAGAGAGTCTCTTTGTTTTCTAAATGGCATTTAGTAGATGGTATAGGAGAATCCTCTAATTCAGCTGCTCCTTGAGTTCCAAAAATCTTAAGGCTAGGGGTAGATGGTGGTGACTCTGGTCTATGCCTTGAAGAATATGGAGTTGTGAAAATCTTATGTCACGAAGTGGAAGTTGAGAAATGTCTCCTTTCCCCATAATGTTTAAAATATCTATCCATTCATCTCTAATGGCTTTTAATATGAGGGCTTTCAAGGTTTCATCATCTAAGTTTCTCATCTTTGCTCTTTTCAAGTTGTATTGAAATCTTTCAAGTAAGTCTTCCAAATTTTCATCTTCTTTTTGCATCATTTGAATACCTCATCCTTGTGATTGGTGGGCATACAATAGTCCAAGTATCTATCCAAAAATGTTTGTTTCATATCATTCCAAGTCCTAATAGATTGAGTGGCTAATCCCATGAACCATTTCAAAGCAGATCCCTTCAATGTTGAAGGAAGCAGTTTGAGTTTTTGAGAGTCTTCCATATAGTCATAAGTTCGGCACACAACTTCAAACTCAAACAGAAATGTTTCAGGATCCTCACTTCGCAATCCATAAAAGTTAGGGAGAACAGATGGTGAGATATTTTTCATTGTTGCATGAGTTTCCTCATCAGCTATAGGGAATCCCAACAAATCCCTATTTCTACCATTATTTCCTTCACCATTGTTATCTCCATTATCTCCTTCTCTTCTACCTCCACCTCTATTTATTACTTCCTCTGCCATGATAGTTTCTTTAGAGTCCTTATAGTCCTCTAGTTCTTCTACCAAGGAAGGATGAGAGAAAGTCTCTTTGTTTTCTAAGTGGGTTTTAGTAGGTGGTATGGGAGAATCCTCTAATTCAGCTGTTCCTTGACTTCCAAAAATCTTAAGGCTAGGGGTAGATGGTGGTGAATCTGGTCTATGCCTTGAAGAATATGGAGTTGTGAAAATCGAACTCTTGGCTTTAGCTATAAACCTTCCCCTAGAATCTCTTGCTCTATGCATGTCATTTTTTATTTTTATTTTTAAAAGTTGGGCTAATAATTCTCTTTCTGATCTTCCAGGTCACACTAGGTGCAAGAAGAGAGCATACTTAAGAAATTACTGAACCAATAACTCTCTTTTCTGATCCTCCAGATCACACTAGGTGCAAGAGGAGAGCATACTTCAAGAAATTATCAAGTTTTCCCTTCTTTCATGATTTTGTGTTTTTTTTTTTTTTAAGAAATTGGCTACCTAGTTACACTTCCCCGGCAACGGCGCCAAAATTTTTGGTCAATTTAGTGTGTCCTAAATTTCTGCATTTAATTTGTCAATCCGGGATTCGTAAGCTGATGAAGTGCGGCGCACTATATGTGCAAGATAACCTATCTCTTAACTTTTTGTCGTTTTTGGTTTTCTAAGATGAAATGGAAATTCTAAAATGAAAACAAGTGTGGTTATGTTTATTCAAGGAAATGATATCCTCTATAATGATTTACCAACTTGAAACTTAAAAAGGAATTTGAAAATTACAATGACAAAACTTGAAAGGAAATGAAAATATGCTGTTGAAATGAAAAGGTGCTGCTAGTCTAATAAATCAAAACAGTGAACTAGTGAGCATGAAACCAAACTATTCTTGCTGCTGTCTAAACACAAAATAAATTATGCTAAAAGAAATCCAAAAGTTGCAATAAAATAAATCTAAATCAATTTACATCAACTTGTCTTATGATCCCTCATCATTAGTCCAGCTATGATTTTCGGAAGTAACCATAAACAACTTGAGTAACTGATATCTAACTTGCAGAAAGTAAACTAATATCAAACCATACATTCATAATTCAATCCCTCACCATCATTCCAGCTGTGGCTTTCGGAGGTAACTGAAGATGTCATGCACAATTTAATATATCTAAATTTGCAGAAAGGAAACTAATACCAAACTACACATTTCATAATACAATCCCTCACCATCAGTCCAACTGTGGCTTTCGGAGGCAACTGAAGATGTTATGAGCAGTTCAATATATCTAAATTTTCAGAAAGAAAACTAATACTAAACTACACATTTCATAATACAATCCCTCACCATCAGTCCAGCTGTGGCTTTCGGAGGCAACTGAAGATGTTATGAGCAGTTTAATATATCTAAATTTAACTACTGAAGCAAATAAGAAAAATTGAATTAAACAAAGCAGTACTGAAATTAAACAGAAACTAAGAAAAACAAATTAGCAGCAGAACAATGTTAATTCCATGTCATTAGTCAAAAAGCTATGAAAATTCCCGGGCTGCCTATCTATAACCTGAAACAAGAACACAGATCAATGATTAATAACATAAAACATGAAAGACAAAAGTGAAATGGAAAGCATAAAAGTTTATAAACAGAAATGAAACATATATACTATGAAAGATGCAATGTATCAACATGTGAATGGATTATGGCACAATGAGCTTTAAAGAAATAAAACAAGAACTATACACTAATGCACAAAACCTTAGCTGAGCAGGGGCCCTCTACACCAGCCTTGGCAACGATCTTCAAGTACGAATTACGTTGGAAAACAGAGTCTTCTTATATTAAAATGCAATCATAACAGTATGGTAGTATTACGGCTCAAGTGCAGCGTAATTACATTACAGAGTAGACTAATAAAAGATAACAGAGACTAACATCGACTAACTCTATATGCGTATGCAAACGCGTTATATATAACAAAAGAAATATAACTGTCTCCTAAAGTTTATGCTGGTGGAGAACACGTAGACCATTACGTCCATGGATCTAGGATCATGGCTGTGTTGGAAAGTAAATCTATGAGGAGTGGATGCTTGAATTTGGCTATGGAGCCATGTACAGATGTCGACTTGTCCTCCGCAACTCAGAAACGGCCATATGAACCTTCACGTGACACGGAACAGAGTCCTGTCACCGTGAGACTCTATGGTTGACTTCCATGTGGACGCCTTTGACCGCGGCTTCTTTAGATGAGTTTGCTCGAGCCAATAGGACACGAACCATGTCCACATCATTTCTGACTTGCCCATGTGGCTCGTTTTTCCTGTAGACACTTGTAACATAGAGTTTCACAAAATGGCTGCGGAAAGTTGCAGCAGCTGCGGAAAGTGGCAAGATTCCGCAGCTAAATGAACAAAATCTAAATCAAACAGAAGACACAAAAATATAGTTAAAAACCATGTTAGATGCTCTTTTGCAATTAACATACAATGATATTGACAACTTGGGAGGTTCAGGTGAGTGAAAAAGGTATAGAAAAGTGTATGGAAAAGATGCAGAATTGAGACTCAACAATCCCTCTCAAGGAAAACCAAAAACCATTCAAACAGAAACTGCGCAGAATAAACCCTGTACAGCTCCCTTTGGTTGAGAAGGAGATCAAAAAAATGTATGAAGCTAGTATTATTGTCCCTATTAGATATTCTGATTGGGCGTCTAATATGGTGTCAGTTAGGAAGAAGACTGGAGAGATCAGGCTTTGTATAGACTTTAGATACTTAAACAAAGCTTCATTAAAAGACAAATACCCTTTACCTAAGATGGCTCATATTTTACAAAGGTTTGTAGGGTCTAGAAGAATTTCTTTGCTTGATGGCTACTCAGGGTACAATCAGATCTTAGTTCACCCTACTGATCAATTAAAGACAACCTTTACTACACCATGGGGCACTTTCATGTATGTGAAAATGCTCTTTGGTCTAATGAATGCTGGAGCAAATTTTCAGAGAGCCATGGACATAGCTTTCTCAGAAGAACTGGGCTTCTTCATCATTATATACCTTGATGATGTTACTGTGTTTTCAAAAACAGATGAAGAGCACTTAGCACATTTAAGAAATTTTTTCGAGAAATGCAGAAAGTTTGGGATATCTTTAAACCCTAAGAAGACACTATTTGGGCTCCAAGAAGGTAAAATTCTTGGGCACATTATTTCATAAGAGGGTATTAAGATAGATCCAAAGAGGATTGAAGTCATATTGCAAATTTCTCATCCTCGAAACATCAAAGAGTTGCAATCTTTCATTGGAAAGATTGACTTTTTGAGAAGGTTCCTCCCCAACTTAGCTGAGCTCCTTAGGAATATAACAAACATGTTGAAGAAGGAACAAGGGGTAAAGTGGACCTTGGAAGAAAAGAATTCCTTTGAGCTGGTGAAACAAGCGTTAACCAAGACATCGGTTCTAATAAGTCCTGATTTTTCAAAAGATTTTTATATTTTTTCATTTGCATCAGAACATACCATAGCTGTTGTCCTTTTACAGAAAAATCCACAAGGACAAGAGTAGCCTATTGCATTCTTTAGCAAGGCATTGAGAGATGCCCCTCTGAAGTATAACATTATGGAAAAGCAAGCCTTTGCTTTGGTTAAGTCTTTGAAAGACTTCAGAGTATACATCCTTCACTCACACATCATTTCCTTTGTCCCAAACTCAGTTGTTAAAGACATTCTAACGCAGGACCCAGATGGTAAGAGAGGTAAGTGGATTGTTGTTATCCTTGAATACGATTTAGAGATAAAACCCACTAAGTTGATCAAAGGCCAAGGTCTAGCTAGATTAATGGCTGAATCAAATTTTGAAGTTCTTGATATAAATATGATTGATGCTTTGGATGACCAAGAAGGATTTTCGACTCCCATTGTTGAAGACCGTTTTATGAATTCCTCTTGGTATGCTGATATTATTTATGTTTTGCTTAATTTAAATACACCTCCTGGTTTGACAAAAACAAAGGCAAGGTTCCTAAAGTTAAAAGCTGTAAACTATTGCATTATAGATAGATGTCTTTATTGGAAAAATGCAAGTGGTGTATCACTTAAATGTTTTCCTGAGTTTGATGCAGAGAAGGTTAAGCACGAGTTCCATGAAGGAGGGTGTGGAGGTCATTTGTAATGGAAGACAACAGCCAACAAAATTCTGAGGGCTAGTTTCTATTGGCCTACTCTTTTTCCTGATATACACAAGATGATCATTGCCTGTCATAAATGTCAACTTTTTGAAGGCAAAAGAAAACTGCTACCCCTACCTCTGCATCTGATCACTGTTGAAGCCCCTTTTCAACAGTGGGGACTTGACTTCATAGGAGAAATCCATCCACCATCTTCTGCTCAGCATAGATGGATTCTCACTGCCACAGACTATTTCACTAAGTGGATAGAAGCCATTCCTTGTAGGCAAGCTAATGACTCTGTTATTATAAAATTCATGGAGACTAACATTCTCTCCAGATTTGGTTGTCCTACCAAGATCATCATTGATAATGTAGCAGCATTTGGATCAAAGAAGATGGTTTAATTCTGTCACAGATATCAGATAACATTGGGGCATTCCACGGCCTATTACCCTCAAGGTAATGGACTTGCGGAATCCTCAAACAAGAGTTTAGTGAACATAATCAAGAAACTGTTGGAGGACAACAAAAATTCTTGGCACACAAAGCTAGTTCATGCACTTTGGGCCGACAGATTGACTTTGAAGAAATCTATTGGTATGTCACCTTTCCAGCTTGTGTATGGTACTGATGCAATTTTTCCAACCAGCCTTGGTGTATCAGTCATGAAGTTAATTCAAGAGTTTCAAACTGAAGATAATGACATGATCAGAAGAATAAATTAGACCATCTATCTTCAGAAAACCAGAGAGGAGGTTTATAACAAATAATTGCAGAAACAGGACAGCATTAAAAAGCTTTTTGACAAAAGAACCAAGGCCAGCAATTTCAATATTGGGGACAAAGTTTTGAAGTGGGAATCAAGGAGGGAAGACAAGGGCAAGCATGGAAAATTTGACAACTTGTGGCTTGGCCCTTACTCTATCCATTCAGCTGCTGGTAATAATGCCTATTTCTTGCAAGAGTTGAATGGAGCAGAATTGTTTGGGGATCCTGTCAATGGCAGGATGCTTAAGCATTACTTCTCTTGATACATTTCATGTTCTGAAAGCATTTTTATCTTTTTCCATTATAAATATTTCATCCACCATTGCATTCAAAGTTAGAAAAAATCAAAATACAAAAACAGTGAAAGAAAAAAAAGAGGATAGATTGTGAAAACAAGAAAGGTACAGCCCCATACCAAAAAAGAGAAACAAATCTGAAAGTGTGCAAGCTCAAATGCCACTCCTAAAGAACACACTTCTAGTTAGTCAAACAACCTAATCTTGACTAATTAGTTTTAAATTTTATGCTGATAGGATAGTGAATTCGATTTCCCAAACTGTTTAATCTTGGCTTATCAGTAGATAGTTTAGGATAGAAATTAAAGGTTCAAACATGCTCAAAATCTGAACCTAAGTTTCCAAAAAGAATGAATCAAATCTGTTTCAAATTTTGAGTCAAGAAATATTTAAATCTGGTTCCAATTAGTTCAAAATCCGAACCAGCTGACAAAGGAAAGACAGCTCAAAACAAAATTCAAAACAGAGCTGTAAAAAAGATGAAGGAAATGCTTTGAAATTTCAGATCCTAAGACTTCCATTTTGTTTTAATTTTCTGCAAAATAAGATCTATGTGCAGCTTGTTTTTCATGCCATAGATTAGCATCAAGTTAGACTGTTTAATCCTGACTTGTATGCTTTTAAATTTCTGTTGTAGAATGTATAGAATAAAAATATGTTGGACAGTTTAATCCCAACAGATAATAGATTAGGTATAGAATCATATGGACTCAACTGTTTAATCTGAGTCCATGGAGAAATAAGGAGTAGAAATAGTTTAGATTTCCTGCTTTCAAAAGAATAAAATGTTGTGAAAGAGTTTTCCAATCCAAATGCACTCTAATGAAGAAAAAATGTTAGATCAGTAGGATTGGGTAGGTAGAAAGCTGGTTGATGAAAGATCCACTGTTTTTATGGATGCTAACCTGATTTCAGAACAAAACAAGATCATCCAAGTAAAGAAAGGTAGGCCAATGGATGAGGCACTGATCAGCCTCCCAGAGAATGCAAGTATGAAATTCTTGATGCCTTCAAGAAGGCACCATCCCCAAGTGGAGCCACTGTTAGCCACCTGTGAAATTTGTTATACCAAAAGGTGGCTAGATCATTTTTGGAGCCTTTAAGGAACAAATTTTATTGCAAAAAGTGTTGGCTCTTGAAGACTCTTGAAGGCCTCATGCCTCTGTCCAAAATCTTCCCTATTGTGCCCATTTTACACTTTGGAGTTCTGTTAATTTCATGAGAAGAAACTGCTGCAAAATCACCATTTTCCCCTCCTTTCACTTCGAAACTAACCTCATTTTCTACCCCTTTCGTTCTCATCAAAATCCTTCATTTTCATATTTTTCTCCTTCCCCTCCATCAAAAGCCCTTTAATAAGGTTTAACACTCTCTCTTTGCCTTATCGAAACCCCCAAAATCCATTGAAAACTTGAAAAAAATCATTAAAGATAAGTTTTGTTTACCACAAAATTAAGCCCCCTTGGGCTAAGTCTTAAGCCATTTCCCCTCCACGTGCCCACATCCTAGAACCAGGTGCTAAACCCACAAAGTGCTTATCGCATCGCAAATTCTGAGCACATAAGTCTATTTGCTGTGTTTAAAACTCCGATGTCGTTTAGCCCTGTATATTATAACCCCCGATCATATTGCACTCCATATAGACCATGGTCCCGCATATGGGCGCCAAGCCATATTATAAATATATATTCCGCCTGGAAGCCATGAAACCTTTGTTTTTATTAATTTTTTGTGTTTTTGCAGGGTATGAAAAGTTTTTCGCCGGTGCAAAGCTTAAATCGTTCTTTGCCGTCGATCTGATCCGCAGATTGATGGCCCCAAATAAATCGCCCCGGTGGTCCCCACGGTCAGTCACTATACAAAAACAACTGTTTTCATCGCACCTCTTTTGTGGGGTAAGCGGTATTTCTGATTTCAGCACGATCAATGCCACAGGTCGACACGTGGCCTTGAGCGGTTTGGAGATACCGCCCTCATCGCGCATTAAAAATCGGCCGTGGGCTCAATGCGATATTGATGTGCACCGTCCGATCTGAGACCGGCTCATCGGACGGTGATTGCACTCAAAAGAAGCTCGGGGGATAAACCGAGGTACGATGCATTCATTAAAACATCACCGTCGTCGATCTGATCTCCAAATCGACGGCCCAGGATCAGTTGCTCCGGTCCCCTCAGCCACGGCAGCAATCAGTAGTCCCACAGAACCGGTGGTCCCAAACATCTAGTCAGCATCCACGCAGCATCAACGGATTGGAGTGGGTCTTCATTGGTTCCTCATATAGTCAGCAAATCCGGACCCGGGAGCATTATAAAGCGGATTTGAAAGAAATTTCGAGTCACACTCACCCTGACGTCAGCAGGGACCAAAACAAACCCGATAAGCTCCATAAGGCAGATTTTATAAAAAATTTGGGTCACAAACACCCTGACATCAGAAAACACCTTTTGTGACCCGAAATGGTTGTAAAACTTGGTTTTATCAAATTTTTGAAGTCCAGTTATATCGTTTCGTGAGGGTGATTATATGTTTTTTCTATTGTGCCAAAGGAAAAGGCCGAAGGCTGGGGTTTAATTCTCGCGCCTTTGATTTATTAAAGGAAGCCATCCCTGGTTTCAAATTTCCACGCCTCGTCAAAACTCCAAAGGCACTGATGCCTCACGACCCCTGCGCAGCACTGCACACTAACAGAATGCAACAAATGAATAAAAAATCGAAGAGTATCAGTGTCGAAGACAGAACGCACCAGAATGGAAGATTGAAGACAAATTCATGAGGATTACGGCTAAGATTGATTATCAAAAGCCTAATCCTCCCAATCAAGACACAGTTAAAAGAAAATCATAAGTGTTTATCAGAAAGAAAGGCCTCCACCGCCACATCTGAGGCAAATTGATTCCTCCCAGCTACCACAAGTGCCACCTGTGCCTCAAATCATTCAAACAGAAGCCGAAGTTATTGATCAAGATCAGATATTTGCCTCAACACAGCCAGAGAGTTAACTCTTCAAATAAACTTAATGACAAAATATCAACAGAGTTACTTTAACACAGCAGAGAGCCAAAAAAGTCAAAAAGAGCTCCCACCGAGCTTAAATCTTAATGTAAATTATTTAATACAGGGGACACCTATGTAAGTTTCTTCATCAAGCCCCCCAAAGGCTGAGAAGCCATTAAGTCTGTATTAATTATCTTTGGAGATATTTTATCAGATCTCACCTCCTCATACTTCTATAAATACTACTGGAGAAGATGAGAGAGGGGTTGGTTGAGTTAATTGCTGAACTTTGAAATGTAATTGAGCTTGAGACTTCTACCTGTAAATAGTGTTCACTGGCTCTTGGAGCTCTGCTTGTGATAGATAAGTTAGTCTGGGAAGTGTAGATGATTGCTAAACTAAAGCATTGGACTTAAAGCTGTAACTGGTTTGGAGCATCAATACAAGCTGATTTATGGGATCCTGGTCTATGTTGACGGTGATGTTATTTCTTATTGTGAATTTTATTTTACTTCCGTTTTCACTGTGTTCATCTTCTCTTATAAAGAACATCATGCATAGAGTTAGGAACTACTGTATATCAGTACCCTTCTCTGACTGAAAATCTTTATCTACATGTTTTCTTCCAATTTGTGTTATTTAGGAATGATCTAATTCAGTTCAAGCATAGAAATGCTGGCTTTCCCTCATCCTACTGTCTGAGCTACTTGTCTTTCTTAAATGTTATTTTCAGTATATGTTAAGTAGAGATGAACTAAGGAAGATATGGTGTGCCCTGGTCCTAGTTTTATTCCAAAAGACTGTCTGAAAGTTTCCCTTGGAATGTGTTAAAAGCTGGCTAGTTTAAAAGTACTTACTAGATCTTAGGCCATTATGTTTTATCTTTGTGTTTGTCTTGAAAGTAACCAAGTAGAGCAGAGCTAGGAGAGGATTTTTGGTGAGCCCGACCCGCTAGTTTCTACTCCAACAGTTGCCTTCAAGTTTCTCTCTGTTTTTATTATGTTTTCTATTGAAAGTGGATCAAAGGCTGGCTAGTTTCAAAGTACTTACCAGATCCTCGATTGTTTTTATGTCTTTCTTAAGTGTTTGTCAAAGGTTGGCTAGTTTCAAAGTACTTACCAGATCCTAGGCTACTCTTTGTTCTTCATCTGTTTAATTCCCCTTCTTCATGTATCATTTCATTCCATAAATCAAACTTTGAAGAGATCCTTAGACATAGATGACTTGCCCCATGGACCACTCTTGAACCTGATTGTTTCAATTAAACAGTATTATGACTCCATAGCCCAATGGACTAAAACCTGTAATTATCTATCTTTCTGGCCAAAGCTTGTTCTATTTTCTTGCAACTTCACACCTTTGAAACTCTTTGCACTTAGAAATTTCCACCTCAAACAGTAATCATGCTCAACCATCCAAAAACAAAACAAACCCTCGGCCTTCATAACTAGCCTAATATCATTACCCAAAACTTCAAAGACAAATCCATCTTTGCACTTATTGGAGAGGTCCCTCTCCGGATTCAGGAGGGCTAGATCCTAGAATCCCAAAGTGGTTGAAATAATGTTCTCCCTGCAGTTGGAATTTTTCCAATCTTGCTAATTACAGGGTGCTAACAAAAGCATTTCCTGTTCTCTGCATCAGTGCTCACATTACTAGACCTGTAGCAACCATTTGAAATTAAGACGGACACCTTTGACTATGTTGCAGTTCTTACCCAGCAGAGACATCTAGTGGCATATCACAGTGAGACACTTTCAGATACAACACCGAAGTATCCCAATTATGAAAAAGAGATGTATTCTATTGTGCAGGCTCGATGAAAATGGAATAATTACATTATGGGGAAGGAAATGGTCATCCACACAGACCACCGACCCTTGTAGTTCATACAAACACAAGGGAGGTTGCATAATGATCTTCATAAAAAATGATCCACATATCTGCAATAGTTCCATTTGAACATAAATTAAAATAAGGGAAACACCAATAATGTTGTAGACTATCCCAACTGACCACTATTTATGGTGCCGACCATTGTGCTCAAATTTTGTGTACATGAGACTTCGGGGTGGTTGCATATTTACAAGAGCAATCCAAAATTTGACAACACATACCAGATGCTTGAAGGCAAGAAAGTTCCATATTTTCACCTCAAGGGTGCATTGTTATGCCACCTATGACACCTCTTTGTTCCTACAAGTGAGTGTGCCAATATTATTTGGGAAGCGCACTACAATTGTCTCATTGGACATTTCATAGTAGAGAAAATGATGCTAGTGCTACAGAAGTATTTTATTGGTCGAACCTTCGACGAGATGTTGGGAAGTACATAAAATCTCACACTACATGCACCATTTCAAAACCAACAATCAAGAATCAAGGCCCATATACTCGTCAACCTACTCATAGTAAACCTTGGGAATCCATCTCCATGAATTAAATGTCGAGCCTTCCTTCTACTAAGCATGGAAACGATTGTGTGTTTGTGGTCATCGAAAGATTATCTAAGATGGCCATTATGGTGACCTGTAAGAAGAGTATAATAGAAGAAGCCATAGATAAGCTATTTTTCAAATGACTATGGGTACATTTTGGGATTCCAAAGTCCATTATCTTAGATCATGACAAAATTTTCTTGATTAAATTTTGGTCAAGCCTCTGGTCGATGTTGGATACCAACATCTCTAAGTCTATGGACTTCCACCCCCAAATTGATGAACAAATAAAGGTCATCAATAGGATGATCATACACATTTTGCTCATGTAAACTCGAAGCATCCGCTCACATGGGATGAAAGCCTCCCCTATGTCCAACACAGCTACAACAGATCTATCCATAGCTCAAGTGGCCACAACCCCTTTTAGGTGGGGTTGGGATTATAGCCAGTATGTCTCATTGATGTGGCCATACCATGTGTAGCTACTCAAGCCGATTTGGCTCATGTCTAGTCCAAGTTGACCGGGCTAACAACTTCATTGAGTGCATTAAACACATCCACCAATAGGTCCATGAAATATTGGATAGTTCCAATGCTAAGTACAAGAAATGTCATGATCATCATTGAGTGCCACACAAGTTCCAGGTGGGCCACAAAGTTTGGTTACATTTGCAGAAGGAGATCCTCACTCGGCCCCACTGCAAGCTTCTCTCACTCTGATATAGGTTGTACACCATCACCAAGGTCATAGCAGATAATTCATTTTAGTTCAGCATTCCACCATTCCTTGGTCTGCACCCATTATTCAATGTGGACCGGTTGCGTCCATATTTTCCTCCACTGTTGGACACATCTGACGTTGTTGATCAGTTGACACCAACAGAGCTTAACCAAAGCTGCATTGAGAAGAATAAAACTGACAGGATCATGGCAACATAGATCAATAATTTTCCTTGGTAGAGGATTCAGCTATATCGAGTTGTTAAAGCATGCCAAATCCTTCACCAGGGAAAGTGGTTCACCAGGGACCAGGTTCAACAAAAAAATCCTCACCTCATGGAGGCTCTGTGCGCAATGGGGACCATTTCTTCCTAAGGGGGAGGGATTGATCTAGGTGAATACTGGTGTCCACCATCCTATTCCACCTAGACATCCAGTCAGTTTCATCTATTTCCTTGATTATATCAACATTTAGTACTTTTAGCATTTTTTGGATCCTGAACTTCCAGAGCTATTTTGACCCCATAAATTGCATATTTTTTAGGTCTGCAGGAGATCCATAATCGTAGGTAGGGGCCTATGGAAAATCCTATAGTAATCAGAGACATATTTCTAATAAGGTATCATACAATACGAAATGATAATCATATGACCAAGTTACGACCTCGGGAAGTTGGCTTCCAAACTAACCCCAATGGGGCCCAAAAACTCTTGGTGTTTCATCTCCTAGGGTTAGGGTTTTGGTTGTTTAGGGTTTTCCTTTTTTGTTCAATAATAAAAAGGCCCATGAGCCTCATTGTAACATAGTTCATAGGAATGTAGCTACCACATCTCTTCTCAAAGATAAGCTACCATCGTTCGAGCTAGTTTATTTTCATTCTTTATGTAAGCATATTTCAGTTCTTTGATATTAATGAAATGAAGTTTTATTTATGCTCCATCTCCGTGTTTATGTTTATATTTGTATTTTGTTGTGTTCTCGCATAAGTCTGGATCAATCAGAACCCTTTTTATCATTTGAAGACAAAGTATATAGATGTTCAGTATCACTTTATGAGGGATATGGTTAAAGACAAAAAGGTGTTGTTGGTAAAGGTGGACACTTTGAAGAATTTCATAGATGCATTGACAAAGTCTGGTGAGCACTGAAATTTTTTCTTGGGGTAAATAAATAATGAATTTTACTGCCATAGACCAGTGATTGTGTATTCATGTGCCCGCCTGTGTGAAAAGAAAACAACAAGTGGAAGACTGTCAAGTATACGCTATATACTTTGCACGACTTGCTCCACACATGATGTGTTTCGCTGGGTGTTGGAGGGGGTCATAGAGGGGGCGATATCCTCCCCACCGGGGGGTTTGCAAGGGGACAAAAGCCCCTTGTACGGGGCTCAGGACAATGCCTCGATTTCTTTTCTTTTTTTTGATGAACCCACCCATGGTTTTGCGCATGATGGTTTTTCCCATGGTTTTGTAGATCCAATCAAAGGAACTACAATTTCGTTCTTATCTAGGGCTAATGGATTGGGAGTTTATAAATGCTACAAAATGTATATAATGTATTTTAACATTTAAAGGAATATAATAAAAAATCAATATGGTTTTCCTGGTTTTGGGTTCTAGGATAAAAATATCTTTGTATATTTTCTATTCTTTCCATTGTATATATATATACATATTTTTAAGAATTCATTTGCAGGTATTATCTGTACATGGTTAAAACCTACAGTAATATATTTTGAGATTCTAGTCAATCTACACTTGTGTACATGTCAAGTGAATTACATTAAACAATTTCTAAATGGTTAATCAATTTGATTATGATATATTAATACTAAGGTATTCTAATTGATAAAGAACCAACATAAATCAATCTTAAGCTTGAATCTATCAAGTGCCAAGAGGGATCAAATCTCTCCAAGTGAAAACCTATTTTAGAGTGCAAAACATGAAAAAGGTTTGCACTCTCGAGTTTTGATACATCTCGACAATTGATAGATTCAACTTCTCTCTCTCTCTCTCTATATGTGTGTGTGTGTGTGTGTGTGTGTGACATTTTCCAACACCATGCGGAGCATAAAAATAATTATACATCTTGATTTTGAGCAATACACCAAGAAAATGTGTTAATCATTAACTTTTTTCTAAAATTGTTTATATACATAGTTGACGTTGAAATATTTTACTCTAGATAAGCATTAAAACATTTTATTTATGGATCACATTGTCCACATTATAATTTGTTTTTGGTTATTAGTATACTTTTAAATATACGCCTCCTTATATTGGGAAGTAGAAAATATATATATCTAGGGAATAGGAACAATAAGAACTCTCTTTCTTTCTATATCTCCAACACACATATTACTTAATGTGCATATTAAAATACTTATCTCCAACACACTAAGGAGTAAGAAATAATTATTACATCTTATATCTATTAAAATGTAGAAAAAAAATTAAGATTTTTTTACTACAATTACTTTATCTATATATAAAATTGATGCAAAATAATGTTTTTTATTGTGACTTTTGAATCATTTTATTTATGGCCTATATTAAAATATTTTTTGTTATTAACATTTTTTAATTTTTTTAAATGTAAATATTATTTGATTTCTTTTAATATAATGTTATGATACAATGCCTCTCCCGTCGATATTGTAGACCACCTCTAAGTGCATCTAGTTATACCTACTCACTAATCCAACTTCCACAAGTTATATGATTATGTAACCACTAACTTATCTGATTTCACTGGATAAGATAATGGGTTGTCTCTTAAATGGTTGGAGAGTTTGGAAATTGGATTTTAATACAAAATGACAAAAAAATTTATTCCATACTTATTACATTTCTTCTCTCATATTTTCTATGTTCTTTTGTATGTTTATATGTGTTTATCTACGTTTTGTTATTGGTTATGATTGTATATTTTTTATGGTCTATATTAATATAATTTTTAATGGTAGGTTGATTTTAAATTAGAGTCAACTCATTATTGAATAGGAGAATAATTTATCTAAATATTCAAAATAACGCATAATCAATAATAAATAATTCAAAATAACATATAATTAATGACAGTTTGTTTACGTACTTTTCTTTAAAATACTACTTCTGCTTGGCCGAGCTCGTCTTTCTCAGACATAAGGAAACAAGTTAACAACTCAAGACCCAAAGGAATCTGCAAGAGTGAAACACTAATAAGTAATCCCAGGTAGCATAGTATTCATTGAATAACAATAATGAATTAGTTTTCATTAATGAATAACTACCAATAATGATTGTCTCAGTGCTATTTTGACATCTAAATTATGATAGATCTTTATAGTAACAAAAAAATATAATACTTGTGCATCGAGACCTCGGATAACGCTCTATGAACTAGCTCTAAAACCTTCAGCCATGCCCTAGGGTTTGGAGGCCATTGGGAAAGCTACCCCTGACAAACTCTCTACCCCAGTCTCGTGGCCCCTTTCACCTCCAGGTTCTCGTATAGGGTCACGCATGGCAAAAAACAGTGGTGGGGCGGTGGATCCCCCCTCCTCTTATTCTCCTTCTAATGGAGCGACAGCAAGTGATGACAACTACCATAGGAAAAAATCTGGCCCGTTCCTCGACCCCTCTGGGACATCACCCACATCGAATCTGCCAACAGCAGCTGCTGAAGAGGCAACAACAATCAAATCCTCCACATGCATCCCCAAGGAAAAAAAACGACCCAAGATTGAGCTCCCAACTCATCAAATCAACGGAAGAATACAATATATGAAGGATCATGCCTTGATAGGTAATTTCATGGGATTTTGGCCTACAGAAAAAGGTCTTCTGGGCTGGATCTCCTCCAAATGGAAACCCAAGGTCGATATCGATCTATAGCTATGTGAAAAAAAAATTTCAATGTGATCTTCACATGAATTGAAGACAAGAACCGAATCCTGGACGACGGTCCATATTTCTTCAATTCAACAGGTCTATATCTTCGCAATTGGGTCGAACAATTTAATCCAGACAAAGAAGATTTCAGTTGGGCTCCAGTTTGGGTCAAGCTCTACACCCTACCACAGGACTACTAGGATGAGATAACCCTTCAATACATTGGCAACTCTCTCGAAGAATTCATAAAATAGTGGAAGAGACAAAGATCAACAAAAATGTTGCCTATGCAAGGATATGCATATACATGCATATCGAAAAGTCTCTCATTGATGAGGTAAGCCTTCTTCATGACGATTATGAATGGATCCAAATAGTAGATTATGAACATGTACCATTTAGATGCAGGAACTTCCACCAGCACAGGAACCTATTCAGAGACTGCCCCTAAATCAAAGCTCCACTCTAAATAATGCCTCCACAGCCAAAGACAGAGAAGGGTTCACGAAAGTCTTTGGTATAAAAATGCATACCCAGAATTCAAACACTAACCATAACAACAAAGCTCCAGCTACAAGCAATAGTTTTGAAGCCCTAGCTAATCTGAATGCAGATGCGAGTGAGAACCCAAGAGACTCGGATCCGCCCTTGCAGGATAAATCCTAGCCTCTGGAGGCTCTGAAGACCTAAATCCAGGTGGAATCCTTTCTGCAATCCTAGTCCTCAACACCTACTATGGAAAACTCAGGTAAAGGCAAAGGTGCAACCTTGGAATCAATCCCAGAAGCAATGGAAGAAGAACCGGAGAGTATTGACTATGGGGACCTAAACATTATGGGTCTTGAAGGTGCATGCAAGAGGAAAGACTTTCTCTCAATCCCCCAACAACAGATCCAGAAATTGGAGGAAGTACACATTTGAGCCCAACATCTACCCTCCCTCGGCATTCAAGGTGACACTCTCCTGAATACCAAACACATTCTGAAAGAATCCAGAAAACAAGGAAGAAAAGCATATCTGCAATGACTAGTTGGCTTGGGCAGAGAGCTAGTAGAATTAGGGCGTGATCCCAAGTTAACTAGGTTTTACTCGGTCGTTCCCAACACTTCTCAATGAAGCTCATATCATGGAATATCATAGGGCTAAATAGCCCCTCCAAGCATAGGTTAATCAAGAAAAGAATCACTGGGAAAAATCCCATGATTTCCTTTATGCAAGAAACAAAATGCGCCAACTCAACTCTAGATACCATCTTCAACAGACTTTGGAAAGGTTGCAACACCCTAGTCGTCGACACATGTGGGGCTTTAGGAGGCCTTGTGATAATTTGGAATCCCCAACTAATCACCCTAAATAACAGTCATGCCAAACGCCATTTCATTCAAGTCTTCTTCCACCTGATTGGAACCAACATTCATGGACATCTCATGAATGTCTATTTCCCACAAGCGGTGCTGCAAAAAATAGAGATTTTAAACAACATAGCGGATCTTAACAACTAGTGAACTCACCCTCTCTAGCTGATTGGAGGAGACTTTGACATGATCAAAACCCTTCAGGAAAAAAAAGGAGGAAGGACCCATCTAGACACGAACAACACCAAATTTAAGGAATTCATCCAAGGTAATAATCTCATAGATATTCAAACCTCCAATGGCATCTTCACTTGGAATAACCAGAGGGGAGGATCCCATCAAATTGAATCAAGATTGGATCGCTTCCTCATCATGGAAAATTTCATCCACCTGGGTGGGGAGCTGGCTGCCACCATTACTCCGACCTCTGGTTCAGATCACTGGTCGATCCAGCCAATGGATCAGACCTGGTAGTGCCACTCCCAAACCTTTTTTCTTTGAACAATTTTGGTTCAAACAGCTGGGTTTCAAATATCTCATCTCGGATTGGTGGACTACCCTCAATCTGCCCTTGCGATAAAAAATGTATCAGTTCTAGCAGAAGCTAAAGATGCTCAAAGGGAAACTAAAACTGTGGAATCATAACACCTTTGCCAATATCTTCCACGACCAAAGAGAGTTGGAAACAAAAATTCAATAGATCCAACAAAAAATCATCTTAGAAGGAATATCAACAGAATCAAAGGCCCTTGAAAAGACGCTAACAACCCAACTTGAAGAAATAAGATGTCAAGAAAAAATCCTATGGAAACATAAATCACAGATTTGCTGGCTCGAGGAAGGAGAACATAATACAAAAAAAATTCACCACTCCACAATCCAACACATGATGCACAACAGAATTACCGTCCTCAAGACTCAAAATGGGGAGTGCTTGGAAAATCATGAGGACATCACAAAGAAACTGCTTAACCACTTCAAAGACATCCTCAAAGAACCCAACACTCAGTGTTAGGAGGCTATTGAGAAAATCACACAGCATATCTCAAAACTAGTCAATGAGGATCACAACAGGATGCTTCTCAAAGTTACAACCTTGATGGAGGTCGAACAAGCGGTTTTCCAACTCAAAGAAGGGAAAGCCCCCGGTCCAGACGGATTCAAAACCAACTTCTTCCACTTTTTCTAGGATGTCATCAAAGAGGAGGCCTGGGGCATAGTGGAGGAATCACACAACACTCACTGGATTCTTCCTGCTCTCAATGAAACGTTTCTCACTCTCATCCCAAAGTAATATAACATGGCTTCCACAAGTAAGTACACGCCAATAGCCCTCTGCAATGTTATTTACAAAATAATTTCCAAAGTTATTGTTAACAGATTGAAGTAGCTCCTTCCTATCCTCATCTCTCCGGAGCAAATTAGCTATGTTGAAGGCAGGAAAATTCTTGATGGAATTATTCTAACCCATGAAGTCATCAATTCCTTAAAAACCTCAAAAAATCCTAGCATGCTTCTCAAAATCGACCTTTCTAAGGCCTTTGACAAGCTCAACTGGAATTACATAAAACATGTCCTTCTAGCCTTTGGTTTCTACCATACCTAGGTTTGTTGGATCAAGAGCTTGGTATCCTCTCCATTCCTCTCTATCCTTGTCAATGGCATCCCCTTGGCAACCTTCAATCCCTCCAGGTGTATAAGGCAAGGCGACCATCTTTCCCCTTTTCTCTTTGTACTTATGGCCGAGGGTCTGGACTGCCTGAACAAGAACTCGATCCGCTATCATGAACTTCAAGGCATCCCCTTACACAATCATCTTCCCATTTCTCATCAACAATTTGTAGATGAAAACATGATCATTTTTTACCCCTCTGTGCAGGAAGCTTGCACCCTAAGAACCCTTGACTGTTTTTTTGAAGCCTCCGAAACCACTGTTAACCCTGCGAAATCTCAAATCTTCTTCTTCAATACGCCCACTGTCACCCAACGCAATATATCTCGCATCCTAGGCTTCACCACATCTTCTCTGCCTTCCAATTACATGGGGGCTCCCCTCACAAATTCAACTATCAAACATACATCTTAGAGAGAGTTGTTGGAAAAAATGGAGACCAAACTTTCCTCCTGGACTCACCGCTCCCTCAACATAGTTCATCGTCTGGTTCTAATCAAATATGTTCTTCAATCTCTGCCCATATACCTATTTTATGTTTTGGCTGCACCTAAATAATTCCTCAAATCCATTCGCAACCTTCAAAGAACCTTTCCCTAGTGTGGAACCAAAGACAAGCACAAATGGGCGTTAGTCAAATGGAAGGAGGTTTGCATGCCGAAAATTCAGGGTGGAATTGGTCTAAGAGATCTAAAGCACATCAATATCATCATGGGTGCCAGTATTTGGTGGAAATTGGTCTCCTACCCCCAAAAACCTCGGGCGACCTTATGGGTGGCCAAATATGCCAGAAATTGGCCCAAAGAGGAACTAATCAGATTCAATATTGATATTGGATGATCCCAGATCTGGAATGAAGCCATTCAATACAAATATCTAATCCAAACACACAAATTTTGGGAACTTCGCGATGGTTCTCAAGCTCGATACTGGGAAGATTAATGGCAGAAAATGCCAAGTCTCTCTTCTATCTTTGCTCGCCCCATCTGGAGCATGATTTTACAGGAGAGAGAGAAAAAATGTATCCAGGAATTTTGGACTAATGAGGTAACTCAAGGATTCGGGAACTGGAATAATGAACAACAAAAAGTAATATGGGAGGAATTAACAAAAAGAAGAATCAGAACTCAGCAAGGGCCAGACCTCCTCCGTTGGGGCCACACTCCAAGCGACAAATACTCAACCAAGGAAGCCTACCATCTTATTCAACCTATGAACCCTGACCCCTCAAATCAGCTATGGAAAAAGATATGGACAACTAATCTCTAGCCCAAAGTCGCTACATTTTTATGGTTGCTAAGCAAAAGATGAATCCTCACATGGGAGAATCTCCTAAAGAGGGGCTTTGTGGGTCCTTCGAGGTGTCCTTTATGCCAGAATGACATCGAACCTATCGATCACCTGCTGGACCTTTTTCCCATATCCAACACTCTCTGGGATAGAATTGAGTCCCTATGCAGAAGATCCAATCGAGCTCGGGGAAACATCACCCACACCATCAACACGTGGCAGGATAATCCTTATTCTAGTAATCTCTGAAATCGCCTTTGGCAGCTCATTCTGGGCCTACTCACATGGACCCTCCGAAAAGAAAGAAATAGCAGGATATTTAAAGATGCAGCATTAACTGAAGAGAAGATCTGGGCCAAGCTACTCAGAAACTTAAAAGAAGCTCTTGCCTTGGCACATTGGGGGAAGGATTATTTCCTGACAACTACAGCTGAATGCATCATATGGAACAATTGGCATCTGAACATTGAACCCCCATGGAGAAATCCCCCCCCCCCGAGTACGGGCATGATCATCTCTCCTGAAATCTGGAATCCCCCCCCCCCCCGGCTGGAATTTTCAAATGCAACTTTGATGGTGCCTCCAAAGGCAACCCAAGGGAAGTTAGATTTGGGGGCATCTTCAAAGATTCCAGTGGAAACCCTTTGCATGCTCACTATGGAATCCTCGAGTGGGATAACAACAAGTCCACGAAACTGGAGGGGCTTGTCCAGGGAATCTCCATAGCCATCGAGCTCATTTTTTTCCCATTGGAAATGGAAGGAGATTCTCAGCTCATCATCCAAGCTTCAACTCACATCCTCCTTATTTCTTCATCCACAAAGGGCTCTACGAGCTAGAGGCTTTCCAATCGCCTCAATCATCTAGAACATCTGCTGCAGCATCATAATGCCTTTACACTCCACCATGTTCGTAGGAAGGAAAAATCTATAGCTAATATCCTGGCCAACAAAGGAGTGGATTTCAATTCAACGCTCTACCACTCTAATTTCCATCATTTCTAGGACGAAATCCTTCATGAGATTTTCCTTACTCTCCTTCAAAAGGATCGAACACCCCTAGCTGTGGATGAAATCTCCATATGCCGCGAGGATAGATCCTCCCATGCTTAGACTAATGGCACCATGCAATGCCAGCTCCAACCTAATTCGGAACCTCAAATAATTGGTTTTTTTTTCAGCGCTCTGCTACACCTAGCCTCCTGCCACACCACGCATCACATGCAGGCACACTTGGAATGTCCCTCTCTGCTTCTACACTCGGATTCAGTTCCTCATGCCTTCAAATGGCATAGAGGCTCCTCAATATTCCATTTCTTTGTTGCTCTTGTCAGCCTCATGATCTCTCTCTGCCATCGTTGTTCCTCAATTCACCATTATTTTGCTGCTCTAGACTACCTCGCATGCTCTCTCTGCAATCGCCCCCTGCTCTCAGCCTTGTCTCTCAACCAGCTCCCCATCCTCTACTCGATAGCCACTCCATGACCCCGTTCCAACATCAAAATCCCATCAGGGGCAGCTAAAAAGGTGCGCTCTCAGGTCGCTCTCACCATGGCCATGACCAACATCTCGAATCCATTGAAGGCTCTACATCTGGAAGCCATGAAATTCTAGCTCCTCAAGGATATGACAACACTCAGGGGGAGATTTTTCTTCCTTCAGAGAATCCTAAGGGTAGAATAGGCCGCAGGAAATCCACAATTGCGTAATCTGAGTAGCCCATACCTAGGAAAACAAAACCGCTTCCAGTTCATGAGCCCATGACAGAGGAGATAAGAGTTTGGGTTATGGACTCGGACTATGTCTGGACCAAAGATTACAATGTTGAGTATCCATTTTCTCTCATCGTCCACGTGGCCCCTCTGAAGCCTCCTCATGTGCCCACATTCGAGGAGAAAGCCATTGCAAAAGAATATTGATGCCTGATAGAGGAGGAGGACCAGGCGACACATGAAGATGAAGGAACTCCATGATTGTTCGGTAGCAAGGCTAATCTATAATTTTTGTCACCACAGGACATATTTCAACTATTTTGTTTTCATGTGTGTCACTGAATATTTTGTAAAAAAATATTGTTTGACTCTCTTAATTTAGAAGTTATACAAACAATATGTATACCAATGGATTCAATCCGATCATGCGATATGCTAAAGAAAGATACTAAATCCTTCTACAAATTAATTGCAGAAAAAATAAACACGATCTCACAATCAAACTAAGAAAAAGAAAGAAGCAAATCAATACACAAAACGAGATATTTTTTTGGGGAAAGATTGCTGCTCAAAGCCCCTCTATCTCTATTGTAATGAACCAAGGAATCATGAAACAATATAATGCACTCTTCTCACAAGAATTTGTTGCACTATCCTGACTGTCTCACACCGATCCAGAAAAAATTGGTCCAACACTTAGGAAGTTCTCAACCTGTCTTCAACTTGGCTTGCTCACGCAATCCCTTATTAATGAAATCCTTATTCTTTAGGAATTTCAACATTCCTCAACTACACTAAGTATCATGGGCATCCTGTGGTGTTTTAACTGCATCTAGGCAGTCTTCTAATAATACAACTGATAGTCAACTTCCCTTTAACCTTTGTCTCAACTGGGTGTCCACTGAAACTGACATGCATGCAGCTATTAATAGTAAATCATCAGTTACATAATAGATCATTTCATGTGAATTAAATCTGAGTTAATTCACTTGACCTCTCACTAGTGCAAGAATAGGTTACAACTAGTTAGACTGAATTTAACTCACTTAATTGAGTTAACTGATTTCTCATGCATTAAACTAATGCATTAACTGCAACTTGGACTCTAAAACAAATATAATCACTCTATGTTATGCAGGAAAATCCTCTCCGCGGAGAGAGACGCTCCCTCTATGCCTAGAGTGGGTCTAGTAACAACAGGGAATTAAATGCACGCAGATTGTGAATAGATCACCTACCTCAATCTGATGCTAATTCCCATTTGAATCCTTCGGCCCTTCGCGTTCAGTGGTCAGATATTCACCGCTACCAGCACTTGGTTACTTGCACAAGAGATCAAAATGTCAACATGAAATCATAACATATATAATGCATATACAACCTACTTAGTTGATCAAGGAAAACTAAGAATCCAATCACACAATGGAAAGTACGAACCAATTGTATTATATTAAATTAGAGAGGGGGAGTTACAACCTGCGCCTTGATGTCGCATCTCTCCTTCAACGGGTCTTGATCTAGGCACGTCTCCAAAGCGCTCTTTTAACTTGATGTGAGGGCAAAAGGTACCAACTCTCCCTCGGTGTCTATATCAACAAAATGTCTCTCTGTTGTTCTTCCATCTCTGTTCTCACTACTAGAGCTATGGGAGATTTCCCATTATATAGCAAAGGAGGAGGGAGCATGGATCCACGTTAGGTGGGGAAATGGGTTATCCCTTTGGGTGGTTCCACTTTTGTAAGAACAAAAAGGCCAAAGGGAGAAGCTCGGCTTTATCCTCAAGAAAAAACAACCAGGTCTCGTCCACAAAACTTCTTGACCTCGAAGCTTCACTTCCATTTTTAAAAAACTTCCTGGAAGGGGATCAGCGTGAGTATGAGCTTAATTCCAACGCCGATCAGTGCAACCCTAGACTAAAAAGAGGCCATCGGCGCGAGAAAGACATAGAGAGGGCGTGCCACTCCAGATAACTAGGTTTCCAAGGAGATGCTTCAGGAATGGCGAATAGAGAGTTTATTCATTGTGTTGAAGAGGAAATGAAGGCATATTTTGATGATGGAAAACAGGCACAAGGGTCATTGTTAAGGGTCTCCAGGATCAGGAACGGGGAGTACAGGTACAATGAAAAATTGTTGTGTAACAGATGCCCTCTAAAGAATGAAGGGTGAACGAGAGTGAGGGGTGAAATGCTTTATGAATAAGTGCCAGGACCAAGACGTCGTTACTAGAAAACTTGCACAAACAAGCACACATACACATAAACTGATATCTCTGAAATAATCACATGACATAAGGTATGGACGCAACCATCCGTAGAAGTAATCAAGAAACAAGATATGAGGTATGGTCACAGCCATCCAAATGAAGGAGTCATGTGTACAATCATGAATAATACATATCGCCTCGTAACTTAGATTTTATCAAAAAAAACCTAGGGTCTTAGTCTTTGTCATGACCCGATCAAGTACAAATTCAAGCACGCGAATAAATGAGCTGAATTTGAACATGCAAGAAAATCACCTGATTACTAGCCAATGATGTAAACCGTTAACAAGCATGAGAGAAACCACCAATACTAACAATGGCTCTCAAGGTACCAACAGTACAATCCACGAGATGCGAATAAGGAGTTGTCATCGAACATTAGCGGAATCACCCGATCGAAGGCCAATGATGTAAGTCTATCGTCAGATGCGAGCAACCTACCATTAAGGCATGCAGGCTCTAAGGTATTGAAAATGGGATCTCTAGATCAACTTCTTGGATAATGTATTGAAGTTGAAAAGAAGTGATCTGTCGAAGGAGGGCCATAATGTATCCCACATCATTGACACGAGATGAAGTCAATAAGAGAATAACGAGAGTGATCAAAGAACTAGGCAATGAATGAGACGTAGAAGAAACTTCTCTTCAAGATATCAGTGACACGACTCTAGATTTGGCAATATTTGACTAAAATGGGTCAAAGGTCATGCTGGATAAGAATAGTGATGGAATAAGAGGAAAAACATATTTCCCAAACCCATGGAGGCAAAGTGACGAATGAAGTATATCCCCAACCCGACACGAAACAGAGGATGTGTCATTTTCAAGAGCGACATACTGCCAACACAATTGATTAATGCTTTCTATTTTCCCCCACCATTTCTAGCGAGTACCCTAATTTATTTTTGTATACAAGCTTGAAGGGGATATCATATGCTTGTGATATAAGTTTTTCTTTTGGATAAATCCATCCCAGTACATTTTACGAGCCCTAGGAAGGAGGAACTCGATGTCGTTATGATGACAGATCCAATGCCGTTAAATTTTAACGATCCCGAAAAAGGTGAAACTCGACATATTTTCATGTTTAGAGAGTTTGGAAAGAGGCGAAAAGAAAACTCCAGATGGCCCTTTTCGTAAATAGTCCCCCATACCCGAAAAGGTAGAAAACAAAGTATGAGATAACCTCTTAGTCGCGATTGACTAAGGTATTCATTTTTTGTAAATAATTTATCCCAGCCCGAAAAAGGGGTAAATTTATACTGGGTAAATGACGTTTCGTTCACTTTATCGATCTCAAAATGACAATAAATCGACAATATTTTCATTTTTCAAGAGTAAGAAAGGAGTTGAAAGTTGACTCCTCCTAGAGGAACGAGTGGTATAAAGGATAACAACTGGTTCCAATTATGGTGGAATGGCTCAAAACATGATAAAAGTCAAGAGGTTGGCTACCAAGACCAATCATTGCAGCAGTTCCTCAGGAATGGGTAAAACAATCAAGTGAAGGCATATGATCGGCTAAGCAGATGGTGACGATGGAATGAAAAAATCAAGGCTCATCTGGAATAATAGGCTGATAAAATGGGTTTCATTTTTACACAAGCTTGAAAACATTAGAAACTTTTCTTGAAAAAGCTGGCATTCCCCCAGCATGGTGACTCAATTCGAGGTACATGCCTCCAAGCTTCAGTTTATTCACCAAAGTAGACTGCTAGTTACTGACAGGTGGATGGAGTGAAGATTCAATTACGAGATCAAGTAAAAGACTCGACTGGGATTTTACGAGATCTGATCAAAGACTCGAATTGAAAAGGGAACTTGTTTCATTTTTTAACGAGGTTGACACAGTAAAAGAACTATCCTCATAAGACCGAATTCATTTTTTAACGAGGTTGACATAGTAAAAGAACTGTCCTCATGAAGATCTTGTTTCATTTTTTAAGGAGCTTGAAACAAGAAAATGAACTATGCTCCATCAACCTGATCAAGAAATATAGGAATTCATGGCTTCCAAGAGGTTTTCATATGATGGGAGAACAACATCTCGGAAATCGTGATCGAATGCCCCCGACAGAGAGTACATGACAATACTATCATTGTATGAGGGCAATGAAAAAGTAGCCACATAATCAACCTGTAGCGGGGAAGATACCACTGGAAGGTAAGGACCAGGAAGGGACGATGTTAGGCCAGATGTCACATCAGGACCAAAGAATGAAATTTGATCAATGGTCACGATCTAAAATTTGTGTGGAAAAAAAATCACGCAAAACAGGGATGAGACAAGCGCTCCCATGACATAAGTGTAGTCGCACTCCAGGAGTAAGTTAAAATCCAAGGGGATTTGGACAACCATCACGTCTATATAAACAATCTTTCATCCCAAAGTAATAGGTAACTTCAAAAGGATCCCTAACGGTTGACTGGTTCCTTTGTTAAAAGCCAACAAATTTTGAGTAGCAGGCACAAGCGGCGAAGAACCGAAAGCTTTCCAGGTAGGTGAGGATAGAATATTAACGAGGCGCCTTCATCTATAATCGTGCCCTACACGACCATATTTCAAGCCTGTACAGTGATCTCAAAGGGCACGTAAGAAGGAAGACAATATCCTGTGTATCGACTCCAGTAAAAGGAAGCGACTAAATTACATGGAGCGGATGTTGTAGGAATAAGAGGATTATCCCCTTGTGTTATGGGAGGGGAAAGACCATCCTTCTGGATTTCGGTAATGAGATCAGGAGGACCACTTTCTTGAATTGTGGCAATGGGAGTCAGAGGATCACCCTTCTGGATCATGGAAACAAAAGGATCACCCTCTGGTCCCGGGGAAGAAGAGGAAGCACAGAGAACCTGACTGGGATGAGGCTAACTCTCAATGGAAGAGACTTGATGAACTGTAGGTGGAATCAAGTCGACCTTTTCCTCAACCAATTATTGGCCAGAAATGGAATTAGGATACTGACTTTCGGAGAGAGCGGAATTGATCAAAGATGAATCCCGATCAATGGGTTGATCGACTATCAGAGGACTCAAAGAAAATTTTTGGCAACCAACGGGAAGACAGGACTCAGAAGCTGAAAGGGTATCCAACACTTTATAAGCTTCATCCATATAAGGACAAAGGTGAATGGGATGGTTCCCTTCACACAACCTATAGGGAAATTTGATTTTTCCCCATTTATTACGATTCTTATAATATCTAGCTGGTGGTTCCTCATGAGCATGATGTCCAGAGGTTGATGACGAAGGATGAATCAGGCCAATGGACCACACTTCTAACACCTTGGGAATTCCAGGAAAATCACAAAGAAGTTGGTCACCCTTACATAGCTTGCAAGGGAATTTGACTTTACGAGATGCCAAGAGAGGTTTCTCAACATTAGCAGCATGGGTAGCAATAATTGCAAGTTTTCCCCCTTGATTATTTTCTTTCTTCTTCTTCGACTTCTTATTCTTCATCTTAGCCACCTGGTTACTAGAATTCAGACTTTCACCAGGCAAAGAGGAAGAAAGAGTTGAAGAAACGGGCGAAGAAGGAGAGGGGTCAACCTTAAGATCAAAATGGGGTTGACATGGTTCAGGCGGAGGAGAACTCGGTTGAGAAACAATTGGTATATTCGAAATCACAGGGGTTGAAAATAACCAAACTGGTAGACCAATGGTTAATCCCAGGAGGGACAAGGTTTCCATATACGGGGCACCAACATTTCCGAAAGAGGAAAACGAACCAGGATTCCCATCTGAGGGAACCCTGGGGTTGATGAACTCAGGAAGCATTGCCATTGACCTCAATCTAAGATAAGCACGGGTAAAATGTTATCGTGGGCAATAAATTTTAGAAATTAATAACAAAACAAATCAAAAGGGGTGTACTAGGAAAAAGGATTATCAGGTAGCTGTGAACTGCAATATACACCTTGGTGATCAAATGAAAAAGAAATAACCAAGGACTTAACGTACGACAAACAATATACCCGAATGCTATTTTCGGTGTATCACGTCTACAAGGCGACCGACTCAGTTACCTATGGAAGGTTTGCAACCTAGTGGTGTCTCCCAAAATATACTCAATGGTACGTGGGAGTCAAAATACGTAGTAGTGATGTCTGATGCGTAACCATTCAATGAGAGCGTCCCAAAATATACTTTCATACATCAATATACTTCCATACGCGAGACAAGATATCACCCCCGTGTTGTAACGCAGACTGTTAGCGACAGCTCCTACACTTAACGACGCTGGAACACGTCTCTAGCCTAGACCTCTAAATGTGATTCTTTAGGTTCCAAATGCTCCTTAGATTGATTGAATAAATTTCATGGTTGATCTTGAATTATGTCTCGGTTTCAAAGCCCTACCGATGTGATCTGAAGCCCTAAAATGTAGCTAAATGAGAAAATAACCATTCATTTCGATGAATCCTATGTTAATGAAGGAGAGAGAAACTCCCACAATCAACGTAGAAACAAAACAAATGCATAAAATAACATTCACTTTTATCTTCAAGTGCGGAATTTTAAAGCGAAACAAAAATTTTACAATTTTTCGTCCTTTCACTACATGCACTAAGAAGCGAATCAAAATGGAATTTTCATTTTCTAAAGTGAAATGAAACAAAAATATTTTTCTATTTTCCTTATAAGCACAATGCGAAATGTAGAATGCAAATTAATCAACAATGCTTTGAGTACTAATGAGATCTCTCAAACATGCATATAAGAGGCAAAGATTTCGAAAATCAAAGAGAGATGTGAACCATTTTCTTCAAAACAAAGCACTCTTCATTCACACATTTGTCAATCACTCAAAGAAAACAAACTTCAGCCGGAACACAAGTAATTGTAATCTATGCTTGATGACGAATAGAAACTCAAATGCATTCAGAATTGACACTTGAAAAAATACCATCTGAGAGAACCGACCGAAAGATAAAAATCAATCAAACACTAAGCCTGAAAGGTATGACAAGACTTGATTAAATGAGAAGTCTGGAGGTCAGCAAAGCAAACAACCAATCAGATGGCCCGAGGACACCTAGAAACCCTAGGAAGACAAGGATGCAACCAGGTTTGCAAGAGATACAACCAAAGGTATGAAAATTGAACCAGAAATGTCATCGAATAGAGAAGGAATATAGCTAATCAAACAAGCAAAAACATCCAGAGGGATAAGACTCACTCGTTGATTAAAAGAAGGAAAACCTAAAAAGTCATACACAGTAATCGGCGTGACTGTTTAGGTTGCAACCCGCGCTAGAAAGGCAAACACGCGACTGTGTAAAATTTACAATGCGTCGATCGGCGCGACTTCCAAAGAAATACCAGCGCCGATCAAGGAAAATATTGAAAAATAAAAAAGTTTTCCAAACTGACACCAGACTTACCACTTTAGTAGAGAGATAAATATATGTAAGCAATTACAGAAGCTACAGAGACAAGGGGATATAACTTTGATGAAAATTGAAGACAAGAAAAGAAATCAAAAAATCAAAAATAGGAGACTGAAAGGCTAGCACTCCCCAACGGAGTCACCAATTTGTTATGCTGGAAAATCCTTTCTGTGGATAGAGACGATCCCTCTAGCCCTAGAGTGGGTCTAGTAACAACAGGGAACAATTAGAAACCTACTTTCCTAGATTGTAAATGCACGCATATTGCGAATAGATCACCTACCTCAATCTTATGCTAATTCCCGTTTGAATCCTTCTGTCCTTCGCATTCCGTGGTCATATATTTGCTGCTACCGATGCTTGGTTACCTACAAAAGGGATCAAAACAACAAAAAACGTGAAAGCATAACATATATAATGCATATATAACCTATTTAGCTGATCAAGGAAAACTAAGAATCCAATCACACATTAAGACAAGAATGGAAAATACGAACCAATTGTATTATATTAAAATAGAGAGGGGGAGTTACAACCTGTGCCTTGATGTCGCAGCTCTCCTTCGACGGGTCCTGATCCAGGCATGTCTCCAAAGCGCTCTTTCAACTTGATGTGAGGGAAAAGGGTCTCAACTCTCGCTCGGTGTCTATAGCAACAAAAGGTCTCTCTGTTGTTCTTCCATCTCTGTTCTCACTAGCAGAGCTATGAGAGATTGCCCATTATATAGCAAATGAGGAGGGAGCATGGATCCACTTTAGCTGGGTAAATGGGTTATCCCTTTGGGTGGTTCCACTTTTGTAGCAACAAAGAGGCCAAAGGGAGAAGCTCGACTCTATCCTCAGGAACAAACAACCAGGTCTCTGCCACGAAGCTTCCAGATCTCGAAGCTTCACTTCCATTTTTAAAAAACTTCCCAAAAGGGGATTAACGCGAGTATGAGCTTAATTCCAGTGCTGATCAGCGCAACCCTAGACCAAAAATATGCCATCAGTGCAAGCAAGACATGGAGACGGTGTATTTCTCCATATAACTAGGTTTCCAAGGAGCTGCTTTAGGAATGACCAACAGAGAGTTTATTCATTGTGTTGAAGAGGACATGAAGGCATATTTTCATGATGGAAAATAGGCACAGGGGTCACTGTTAAGGGTCTCCAGGATTAGGAACGGGGAGTACAGGTAGAGTGACAAATTGTCGTGTAACACTCTACATGCCTCACTAACCACCCTCAACTCGAATTTCATGAGCTAACTAAGTCTATCACACTCAATTAACTATTACAAGTGATCATGAGATAATATTACATTTTATTGTCCAAATTAATTTAGGGATAATTAAATTTGGCACATTTCCAATTTATTAAATAAATTGAATTGCACACTAATGTATCGCTAGGACCCATCATTACATGACTTGTGGTCCCACACTAGTATAGGTGCTGTCATGTTGCTTCTGGATGCCAATTTCACTATTTATTGTTGCAAACTTCAACACTTCCTCTCAACAAGAAAGGAATCAATCTATCTTGATCCGATACCTTTGGAATGTTCTTGCATGCGCACATGCACCTCTTGCATGCAACACTTCTCTAGTTTTTCTTGCACATGCAACACTTCTCTAGTGTTTCTCGCACATGCAACTCTTGCATGCAACACTTATGAATCTGAATAGCCTCCAAAGAACTGAATCAGTATAATGCATCTGTCATCAGAGTCTTATGACTGTTGCTAGCTATTGCACATGTTTACTGGACTCTTTGCGCTGCTGAAATCTGCATCCATGCACTCTGCATAGCTCCCAACTCTGATCTGCGCTCCAGTATCTGACACATGTCACTTTGATTTCTGTCCTCCTGACATCTGACTGCATCAATCTAACTGATCCTACTACTGATGTACTCTGGGCTCCTCGTAGCCAGGTTTAATCCATGAGACACACCATCTCTAGGACCCTGCCCAAATTTCTTCTTGGGATTAATTTTGCACATCGCCCCACCTCACACCTGGAGGTATAGCTGCATGTACTGCCTCTTCCATTCTAGCTTGAAATTTCCCCCTCCTGGAGGTATCTGCTTGAGTGGACTCTTCCACTCGGTCTCCTCTCTTCTTCTCCAATTGTGGTTTCTCCACAACCTTCTGAGACTGCTTCTGAGGTTGCATGTTGAGAGGCTCCCTCTCAACCACCAAGTCACTATCCTCTGCTTTGCTCCTCAAAGCTTTGCATGCATCTTTTACCTCAAGTGCATGCAGGTTCTTGACTCACACACATTGTAATTGTCTCGCCGTCACAAAATTTTCTAAAAAAAGAGTTGATTTTAAATCAAAGATATCGCCCTCATCTGAGCTCCGATTCGACTGTTTTTTTTTCAATTTGGGTATTTTTTCGCAAGGAATCCAAATATGCTTCTTTTTTTTTTTAAATTTTGCATCGATTTTTTTAGATATTCTCCAAACTCGCGCTCCCAAATAATTCCTACTCTGATACCATGTAGAAATTATACAAAAAATATGTATACCAATGGATTCAATCCGATCATGCGATATGATAAAGCAAGATATTGAATCCTTCTAAAAATTAATTATGGAAAATAAATACGATCGCACAATCACACCAAATAAAATAAGAAGAAAATCAATCCACACCACAAGACATTTTTCTGGGGAAATCTTGCTGCTCAAAACCCCTCTATCTCTATTGTATAATGAACCAAGAAATCATGAAACAATACAATGCACTCTTCTCACAAGAGTCTGTTGCACTATCCTAACTGTCTCACACCGATCCAGACAAAATTGGTCCAACACTCGGCCAATTCTAAACCTGTCTTCAGCCTGCCTTGCTCACGCAATCCCTGATTAATGAAATCCCTATTCTTTAGCAATTTCAGCCCTCCTCAACTGCGCTAAGTATCATGGGCATCCTGTGGTGTTTTAACTGCATCTGGGCACGCTGCTAATAATACAATTGATAGTCAACTTCCCTTTAACCTTTGTCTTAGTTGGGTCTCCACTGGAACTGACATGCATGTAGCTATTAATATTAAATCATCAGTTACATAACAGATCACTGCATGTGAATTAAATTAAATTTAATTCACTTGACCTCTCACTAGTGCAATAATCAGTTACATGACTTTAACTCACTTAATTGAGTTAATTGATTTCTCATGCATTAAACTAATGCACTAACTGCAACTTGGACTCTAAAACAAATAGAATCACTCTATATGCTTCACCAACCACCCTCAACTCGAATTTCATGAGCTAACTGAGTCTATCACACTGAATTAACTATTACAAGTGATCATGAGATAATATTACATTTTATTGTCCAATTTAATTAAGAGATAATTAAATTTGACACATTTCTAATTTATTAAATAAATTTAATTTCACACTAATGTATCGCTAGGACCCATCACTACATGACTTGTGGCCCCACACTAATGTAGGTGTTGTCATGTTGCTTCTGGATGCCAATTTCACTGTTTCTTGTTGCAAACTTCAACACTTATGGCGTTGATTTCCTCCTATAAAACAACCCCAAACTTGGTTTATTTTGAAAACTACCAAGACAGAAATAGACTAAATACTACTTGACATCTCTGCCCATAGCCTCTGTACAATGATTTTATGCTTTTAATATAGTTTAACCAATATATATATATATATATAACCTTAATTTTATTTTACATTAATATTATATATATATTATAAACATATGTGTCAACGAAAAAGAGATTTTAAAACGATGGGAGAGGAAGATTGAGCAATCATTTAGACAAAGTAAACGCTCTCTTATCTGAGCCATTCTCCTATAAAGGCTAAAAAATGGCTCCTTATGCCACATGGCAATATAAGTCACTGAAAGAAATTTGAAGTCAAAAAGAGCTTGCTCATTTAAAGATGAAGGTGGCCTATATAATGAAAGAAATTTGAAGTCAAAAAGAGCTTGCTGAATTAAAGATCAAGGTGGCCTAGAGAATGAAACAAATGTGAATAAGTTGGTTAGTTTTGGTGGGGTTTAATTTTTATCAAATTTTATGGAAGCGAGAGTGAGAATCAGAGTTAATTAAATCTCATAAATCATAATAATATCAAAATACGCATAACGAAGGTCGCGTGTTCGATCCACGTTCATCGCATTTACTCTAATTTGTTTTCGAAATTCCTTGTGCTGCCACACCTTTTTCCAGCCTGGTAGATGGGTCATCTTTGACTCAAATAAATAAATTATTCTGATAAAGTCTTCATTTTCATTGTGAAGTTTAAAAAACCAAAAAGAAAGAAATAAAACTATACTTAGAAGGATAGCACGCCTGACTTTTGAAGGTCGAGTATTCGATTCACGAAATGTGTTGCTAGTGGTGTTAATTTAACATTATTATTCAAGAAAAATTACGTATTTGAAATGTTTTGCTAGTGGTGTTGATTTAACATTATTATTCATGAAAATTTATGTCTTTGAAATGTCTTGTTAGTGGTTTGCAAGTGGTCAAACTATCACCTTTGTCATGTGTTTTTAGTTTTTGATTTGTCAATTTGTTTCTTTACATTTGAGAAACATAAGTTTTTAGTCAATTAGATAATGTTTCAAGTATTACTTCAAAACCAAAAGTGGTTTCAACCTAGACTATTATCTAGGTAAGAACATTAGTACCTTTGTGGTCATTGATAATGTTACCTCCAATGGGATCATATGTCCTATAGTAAAACTTTAATCTCATACATAAAATTAGATAACATTTATGATTTCAATTAATAAGAAAAAAAATTCTAATTTTTTAATGTCATATAATTGCGTCCTAAACAACATGAAAAGTTTTGATGAAGTTGTAGACTACTTTATTTTTATTATTTTACATGTTTATGCTTATATTTATTCCTCATTGAGTTGCATTATTTGTTTATTATTGAATTTTGTCAAGTGTGGGTTTTAGCAAAACATGATGTTATATTGAAGTTGAGTTAGATGTGCTTAAGGAATTGTTTCACTATTATTTTTCTTTTACATATGTTGAATGTATATGTATTAATTTTGGTTATGATTTCATTGATTTCGATTCCAAAAAGTAGAACCTAAGTAGCTTCCTTCCCACTCAGTGCAACATAAGGAGCATTGTAATTATGAGCTTAAGTCTAAACATGGACATATTGATTACACATGTATATTTGTCATTTGATGAATTGCCCTCTTGTGAAGGGGCACCTTGATTTCCCTTTGCAAAGGTGAAAAGTTATTGGTAACCAATTATTATTACTTGGGAGGAAATGGATTTTTGAGGACTACACATTATTGCGAGTGAGTAACACTAAGATTCCTCCATTTTGGGACATTGGTGCATCAAATGATTATCCTTGGACAACTTACATGGAAAATTAATCTTCCTTTTGTTCTTTTTGCTCCCAACATTTATATCAATACCATTATTTGTTGTATTAACTCCTTATCTTAGATTGTCATTTTTTGGGTCAACTTTTCCTTTTACCACTAAGTTGTTAGTTTCCATTTGGGTTCATAGATTGAGCAATATTGAAATCTTAGGTTTCTACATAAGTTGAGGTAGGTTGAGCTTATGTTGCAACAATATGAGTATTATTATAAAGGGACACCTATCCCATTTGACTTTGCAGTGTGGCTAACTTCTATATTTCCAACAAATGATATGACACCATCAACTTAGGGTTTTGGAATCCTCTTCTTAGAATCAGATCTAGGAACATTGGATTTATTCTAGTACATCTGAGACTACTAATATATTAGGTTCAGATGTTGGGCCTTATGTATTACTTGTATTTCCATAAATGCCTCCAGCAAGGCTATATCTTTGGAAATGATTAGCAAAAGGAACTTCATAAACAAATTAGTGAGGATATGGCTTGATGTTTGAGTTTCCTCTCCAATAGCAATTCTAGAACTATAAATGTTTCCAATCCCAATAGGAAATCCAATAAAGTATAAACTTGCACTAACAAACGATATTCTTGAAGAAATATTTCTGCTACTTATAGGAACATTAATGAAGGGGTTAACTCCACCAATTTACATTCTTATAAGGAAATTACTACATTTAAGGAAGATACTAGGATTGGTTGGGATCCTTGTGATTGAAGAATCAACAATATTTGACATCCTTAATATGGAATTTAGAAGACTACACATAAATGTAGAAAGATCATGCTTGGGAACAAACTCTATTGTTTTAACATGGAGAGGATCACTGGGATCAACAATTGGAGTATTGAAGTTCATTAAGGATACTTATCAATGTCTTATAAATTGGTGGATAGAAATGTGTTTGAAGATCAAGAGGAGGAACCTCATGATCACCCAGGTCAATATTGTCAATACCTCATAATACTTCCTTTCTTCTTCTTCTATTACTGAAGGGTTCATAGTTCTTGGTCCCCTCAAACGAGACTATTCAAAGAAATATTTGCTTCTTCCTTTGACTCATTTGTTGAGTGATTAACAATGACAAATCTATGCATTACTAGGGGTAGCCTTATGCACTAGGGAGGAAAGTCCTAGTTCATGCTAGAATGGTAGGAAACTAAATAACCACTTTGAAGGACCATCGCTAAGCAAAACAACACTTAGTTTTAAAACACCAAATCATATGGCCTTCTAAATGCAAAACCAAATAACACACTCCTATGATATGACTTAAAACAGAACAACAAGAAAATACAATCCCCCAAAAGCCAACGATTAAACCCTGAAATTTGACTAGTGAGGAGTCAAAATGGGTCTTCCAGAGGTTGACCTAGGATCATGAATTTTAAAGTCCAACCGACAAAGGTGGAAGTAGTTATATTAACTATATGAAGTTGTCGTCCAAGGTGCAATCTAGGGAGGAATTTAATGAATAGTTATTATTTATCTAGAGTACAACACATGCTTCCCACTATAGTCACTTGTGCAAAACCTAAGTGAAATAACAAATGCTACCCATTCTCATTGAATTTATATTAAAACATACTACCATATTTCTTGATAGCATTTTCCATGTTAGATTCATTATTTAAAACCCAAAATGGGGGAGCATTATGAGTTCAACTTGTCTCATATGATGGTTATAATATCTCTTAACGAATTCACATGACTCTCTTTGAGTTTTCAAGGCTTATGAGGACTAGAGATTTTTAGTCTTTTTTACGAAGTGTTGAATTTATGTAATGCAAGATTATCAATACAATTGATCTCACACCCATTACAATTTTTTTCATAATATTAAATTTTCAAAATGTTTTTCCAAATAAAACACTCTATAAAACTTTCATTTCAAAAATCTCTTTAATACTCCCACCTATTAATTAAATTTTCTCTATATATATTTTATTTATTATCTTAAATTACATGAAAAATGTGTTTGCGATTTCAATATCATGTTTTACCTTGCATTCCTTTCACTCCAATAAGTAAATCTTAAATCTTTAGTGAAGTGCATTATAGGGATTAGATAAATTGCCCTCAAAAGTCCACTCTCATCGAAATCCTTACCCACTTCGGATTTGGCGTTTCATAGGATTTTTTTTTGTTTTTAAGAAATATTTGAAGGGGGAAAAAATGAAATGAAGGGATGTTTAAGTATTTAAGTTCCCTGCCATAAATTCTGAGAAGTGATTTAAATAGAGATTAAGGTAGATAATCAACTTAGTTACAACTCTATTTATTTTTTGTCACAATTTTTTAATAGAAGAGTTTGAAATGAGATTCTTATAAATACTAAGGGAAATATAAAAAAAAATGAAGTAGTGATATATTTTAGTTAATTATAGTTGGCATATATTTTATAAGGATTTTTTTTGTTGTTTTTTTCAATTGTCATAAGCAATTTACATATAATAACATAATAAATTTTAATTCTTATAAATTTATATAAAATATAAGGGAGTTGTCTTTACTACGATTTTTTGGACTTTTTGACGTGATTGAGGTGAAATCTTGATTTGTGTTATTTAAACTGGTTTTTTGACTTTATATGTGGATTCAGCATCCTGAAAAATCCCTATGGCACTTGGTTTGTGCAGGGGTTACCCATGAAACTTGTCATTTCAATAATTTTCTGCCAGATTTTAGAGAAATTAGACAAGAAAAATGCACCAAAAAAATCTTCCAAAAAATCACACTAAAAATAATTCCAAATACAAATGACAACCATGAAAAGCAAATAACCATCATTATAAATTTGAAATTGAAATTCCAAAAGTGCTTACCCTACATATACTATGTCCACGCTAGGCCCACCAGGGTTGGAATTCCAAAATTGGGTCACTCGTCAAATTTGCCGGTTTCTACACTTTTTTTACTAGTCTACACAATATTAAAGAAGGATATTGACGGTTTCAAAAAAATTTAAACAGTATTTAATGGAGTTGTCTTCCCAGGCAACCGTACGACAGGTTTTTGCCGGAATCTGGTTCAGTAAAATTCAAAAAATGAGGTAGTTGCAGTGTTTGGAATCCATTTTTTAGAGTGGAAATGGATTCAGCACTATCAAAAACCCTTAGGACACCCAAAACACTGAAGTTTAACAACTGTGAACAAGATTCTGATAAAAATTTTGCCGAATATTTTTAAAATCTCTGCCAGATTCTGAGCCATTCTATTACTTTTTTAGACTACAGCGTATTTAATAGACAAATTACCCATGACAAGCAATTTGCGGATCAAATTCCATCGCTGGGCCCACCACCCCACAACTTGGAGCTTGCAGCTGATATTCAGTGTCCCCCTGGATGTTAACGCGAATCTTGGGCGATCAATTAAAGTTCTGATGGTTACGGAAATGCAAAATGTCGGTCGTGGCAGTGGGTACGGAAATGCACGGGTCCGTATACTTATCCGTGCCATTAGTACAAACTCATAAAATATAATAATAAAATAGAGGAAGAGAGGCATTGAATCCGGATGTTGCCCAATGGTAAGGAATGAGTGGTCGCCATCCGATAGTGGAAGATATGTTTGGAGAGATTTGGTGAATGATATTTTTGTCGTTGCTCTTTGTCGCTCTATGCCACGTAGATTAATTTACAATATAATAAGTTTTCATGGTTTTTAATATCTTAAAGTAATTAAAAATAATTTAATGATCAAATTTATAATAAAAAAATTATGGTAATTTTTTATTTTTTATTTTAAATAAAAAATATAAATTATATTTTAAAATTAATTTATATATATTTTTAAAGTTACATTGTAAAATAAAATATAGTATCATTTTAAATAAAAATATAATTTAAATTATATTTCAAAGTTAATTTATATTATATATTTTTAAGTTACATTGAAAAATAAATTCAGTATCATTTATTTATCTTTATCGATTTCTTATTAGGGAAGTTAGACCATTACTTTAAATACGTGGCTTTAGTCATAATATCGTTAAATATGTGGCTTTAGTCATAGTATCATCTAAAATTGATATTATAAAATACAAATTTAATAATCAAATGTAGTTTGAAAATAAATCATGAAATATAAGTTTATAACTATGTTGAGATGGTTTACAGAAAAAGTATATAAACACTAAAATTTGAGTATTTAGATGGAAGGGGAGTCCACTTATATAGTGTCATGAATTCCTTTATTTTCTTCAATTGATAAGCTCTAAATTAATTAACTTTGTTTAATATAAGCGGTTTGGAGTTCAATTTCTTTAATTGGGGTTGTATTTTGTCAATGTTAAGGAACAATTTTTCATTGAGCTTTTAATTGTCTTACAAAAACTTTTTTTATAATTATTTTGATTTCCCAATACAAATCAATAATTTAGTAATATCTAATTTTCCCGGTGCGGTGTTGAGGCTTTAATATCTCTCCATAATTTTGAAAATTTATGGGATTTTCCATGTAAGTTTTGTTAATATTGTTTTTATAATGTTTTGATTTTCTTTATATTGAGTGAATTTGATTTTGATTTTATTCGTATTTTGATTGTTGTATTGTTTTTATTTTGCTGTTATTTTTTCAAAGATTATAATTTTGCTTTCTAAAGACTATAATTTTGTTCCATTTTGACTTATAGTTTGAAAATTGTGACTAGTCAAAATTTGGTCATTTTTACTCTCTCGACATGAAATGTGTAAATATCAATTTTATTATAATTTAAAAAAATAAAAATTTGTTTGTCAAGTTATTTGTGTTCTTCATAAATGACTATAGGCTTAACTTTTGGCTTGAGAAACTGTGAACCTAGAGGCATATAAGTCGTCAAAAGTACTTGGAAATCGCACCCAACGTGGACCACACCATCCCTTAAGATGGCTAGATTTTTTCCCACAAAGTTTTCAACCAGTGTAAGTATCTATTTCAAAGATTTCTTCTAGAATCCCTTGATATCTCCCGAGATCAAAATCCTAAGAGACGTGGAATGGATCCACATAACACATGAAACCTGGCATATGATATATGAGAAGGGAGCTTGCGTACTCTATTAAAGAAGGGGCAAATGTTTTATTGTTTTTTTTAATATTAAATGAGGAGGGTCCATCCTCCACCTTCAAGACCCCTCTGTCCATGTGCTCTTTACATTAAACCATACGCACACCAATCCCTACCCTGTTTTAATTTAACATATTATATTTTTATTTTATTATTATTATTATTATTATGATTATGATGTTAATAAATTCCTTATAACGAAAATACTAATAAAATTGTTTAACATGGTTTATTTACCAACAATTAATTAGTTTCGGGACTCTAACTTTGGAGAGTGATATCTTGAGTTTTACTCCATCAAATCATGCAAATGAGGACTAGTTAAAAATTCATTTCAGTGGAGAAGAATCGACTAGTTAAAAATTCATTTCAATGGAGAAGAATCTAGCAGTGGTTATTTGACCAAATCTAATTATTCACTACCCGAAAAATTAGCAAAAGTCAAGAATGCAAATTTGAAACAAAAAAATTTCAAATTTGAGCAAATCCCATTTTCCAAGAGGCTTTGTTGTTGCCAATTTGCTTCATATTACTTGTTTTCCATAGAAATTTTTAAAGAGATAAATGAAAAACATGGATTTTCTTTTATTTAATTTATTAAATTAAAGTTTTAATTTCATTGTTTTTTTTTCACAATTTTGCATTTTGAGTTTTGTAAGCCAATTTAATTGGTTTTAAATTATGTTTTCATATGAATTTTGTAAAGCTTATTTAGGAATATTAAGCCCAGGAGTCTTTGAGGAATATAATTAGAGGAATAAAGGAAAAATAAGAGATTTTTCAGCCAAAGAGATATGATCTTAAATATTAATTTAACCATCTTTCAACAACTTTCATTTTTGGGATTTTGTTTATAAAATATAAATAAGAGTTTGGAAAATGAAAAGAGGTTCCAATTTCTGAAAGGAAAAATCTCTTTACACTACTCTAGGGGTCAAATCTTTGGAGAAAATTGAAGATTTTGGGTGAGATCTAAGAGATAAATTTCATGTTATCATGAATTTTTTAAGATTTTTATGTACTCATAAAGTTGTTATGAGACCTGGAACTTTTGTACACTATTGTTTGGTCTAAATACTGATTAATAACATTAATTTTAATTCAATTTTTGATCTAGATAAGTATTTGATATTGGGTTTTGCACTATTGTAAATCCAATTTAATTTTATGCTTATTTAAATCATTGGAAAAATTTTCCTTTTAATGATGGATCTGATATGAAGTTGAATAATGAATTGAAGTAGATATCTATGTCATCATTGTTAACTATTTAGTTGTTTGATGACACTTTTATCTCGGTTTTAATTACCATTGCATTTCAATCTAGCTATTTCTTTGATGTGACGGTACAAATTCCTTTGAATTCATTCATTGAATTGAAGTATGAATTTGTGAGATATTTGATAATAATTTATTAAGATACTCATATTTTCACATTGGTTTTAACAACTGCAAATTGTATGAACTTCTTCAATTTATTGACTCATTTTAATCTTAAGTTCAAATAAGGTCCATTCCACTTATACCTTGCTCTTCATTGAGATGGGGACTAATCCTTTTTTTAATCAAGATAGATTATTTTTAATCAAGATAGATTATGATTTATTTTTGTTAATTACATGGTATATTAGAATTGCATTTACATTTAGGAATGCATTGTTAAAATTCTCCTTATGTAGGACGAACATCATTGGTGGCTTGGTTGAGCCCTTATGTTAGCTTAAGGACTGTGTGCTTGTAAGCATGTTGTAAATGGGTAAGTCTAATGCCTCTTCTTGTTGATAACTAATTAGAAATACCACAAGTCAACAGGGAGAGTGAGGGGTAACTAGACCTATTTTAACTAGTTGGATAAGGGCCCAATTAGGGCCTTGATCGAGTGATCTCCCCAATGTTGATGTTGATCAATTTTTGGCATCAACATTTTTGGTGCTATAGGGAGGGTCAACGACAAGTTGTCTATTCAAATTTTTGTATTTTAAAGTTTTTATTTATATGCCATGGTTCCTACTAAAATTATCATTTGGAGTTGCATATCTAGACGTGCATCTTCCACCACTCCAATGAAAATTGTAAGATCCTTATCGAAGATAAAGTTTGATGGTTTAAAGAGTAATCCTTCCACACATGAACATGCTTTTCTATTTATTTAAAAAATTCAAATTCTACTTTTTTCTAATATTGACGAAGTTGTTCTATGCATGATCTTTAATCTAAATTTCACAGGCAAAGCCAAAAGATGGTGTGAATCTCTACCAGTTTCCTCTATCCATAGTTGGAATGGATTCATCACAAAATTCTTTCACGCATTTGATAATTATGACTACGAATAGGTATGTATCGAATTTAAATATTTACAAAAAAATTAAAATGAATATGCAATAGATTTACAATTAGATTCAAGTTATTTTGTCTGAAATTTAAATATCAAGAATGACTTATAGGTATTGAATTAATGGAATGGTTTCCACATATATTTTTGTTTCCTTGTATTTCAAGTAATTGCAATGAATAGGAAGATCTCACCTTTATAAATGTTTTCACTATTGTTGAAGAGCCTATGGTTTCTAATAGCATGGTTATCCTCCTCAAATAAAGAAATTAGATATTGATGAACAACCTTAGAAAGGCATAAATTCGTTCAGTGAGATTAATAATGTTGATCATGAAATTGTTTTAAATAAAGTCACCTTCAATCAATCAGTTATTCCAAATTATGATAATTATGATGAAAAATGAATCAACAAGCAACAATGCAAATTGAAGAAGAGGATCCTTCTAACAGTGTGCTTCCTACAATGATTTCTTCTCGGTTTTTAAGGTTGTTCATGCTTTTCAACCATACGATTCAGATTATTTAAATATTCACTCTCAAGAATATTTAGTTATCCAAACTCATAAATTTCTGGAGATCATTTTAAATTCTGATAAATATGAGTCTTGACTTCAAGAATGCAATGAAGTGACCGAATTGGAAACTCACCAATGATTATTCTAAAAGGGTAGCATTCTCTCTTATTTGTGTATACAACCATTTTTCTCTTTATCTTGATCTTTTTTCTGATATTAATTCATTTGTTAATCGCTCAACAATTCATTCTCACAAAAATGATATTTTAGAAACTAGAAGAGTTGTCATAAATTTGACAAATAATGAATTGTTGATTAGTTTTGATGAGGATAAAGAGTTATTTAATGATCAATTTTTCAACAATGCTGAAATTCTCATCAAAGTGCATTTAATTATTCTTCTTGTTCTAATGTGTCTTTTAAAAACGAAGGGAGTGCCAACAAAAATTGTGAAGTCATTTATGATGACGATTTCGAGTTTGAGAATATTGAGTTATTTCACCCATAATTAAATTCTCATGTTTTCAATATTCAAATTCAATTTATATTTCAAGATGCTCTATCTTCTTATAATGATATCGCTACAAAATATTCTCATCGTGAATCCCCAAAATGCCATAGTGACTGCAATTTTCAAAAAGAGAAATCCATTCCAATTTTAAAATTGACATTTTTTAAGTTCTCATTATGGGTCACAGCCTTAAAATTCTTTCACTTTCACAAGTAAATTTCGGTTTTAGTCCCAATTTCATTTGATACTTGTGAGGAAAAAAAAATGCAATTCAAATAAATCACAGTTTTCTTGTAATATTATTTGTAACATAAATGTAAATGGCGATGTAATTTTGTTTTATATTCTTCATTTATTATGGTTTGTTTTATATTTCTATCCATCTTCTATATTCCAATTTTTGGATATTTTTTGCTGTCATTTTTAGCATGAAAGCATTGAACAATCACCAAAAATAAGAATGAATTTCAAAGCCTAAATTAGAGCATCTAGAATTTCAAACTTTTCAATTTTAATTAGTGTTCATGTCATATCATCTTATTATACATTCAAAATTTAATCTCCCACATGCTACATCGCTTCTGAGTGCATTACTACAATTTGGCCAACCATCTCATTTATTTGATAATCTTCTCCGACATTCAATAATTTTCCAATCTTACTTTTATGGTCCATTTGAAAGTTGTTTGGAAAGTTCAATTTCAAAAAGGATTTCTGCAAATGTTCTTTGTCATGTATATAATACTAAAAATTTTCTACATACTATAGAATTTAAAGGTACATCATTCAAATTTGGTTTGTTATTCTCTCTTTCTTTGAATCTTCTCGAATGATTAACAAATGTCCATCCTAATTTATATGATTTAATGATTTAATTGGAATATAGTTGGAAAATTCATTTCAAGAGAGGTTTCTTGTAAATAAATTTATTTTATTGAATTTAGAAATATATGTACATAATAGGTTGAAAATAAATTTATTTTATTGAATTTAGAAATATATGTACATAATAGGTTGAAGTTTTCCTTTGATAGTTTAGTTATAATTTTATTTTTATTACTAATATTTTATGTGCACATATCTGCGGGAATACGAGAATTTCACTGGAGCCCCTTAAAATATGATTTCACCTATTTTTAATCTGCTCCGTAGAGGAGGAGTACGATTAGAGCAGGTGTGAAATAAGAAAGCAACAAGCCTTTAATTGTTTTCTTTGTTTTCTTGGTGAAGAATGGTGAGAATCCATCCCAAATAAAATGCATTTTGTTACTCATCGGAATTTTAGTTTTTACAAGTTGTGTTGTGGCTAATGATGAACACTAAATATGCACATGTGCTACCCTACATTTGTTTGGTTGTCCAAATTTGCTAAGATTCCTCTCCATTACCATTTGGTACTTAGATCATTTGGGTTGTATACATTGCTCCATTCCAATAAGAGGCCGGCTAATACATTATTTTCGTTTCAATAAAAATACCCCAGTCCTTTCCATATATATATATATATATATATGTACACCACATAGTTCGAGACTTCAACACTGTTTAAGTGGTATTTAAAGGAAATTTTGGAGCTGATATATAATCAAAGAAATATCATAATAAGTATAAAATTCAAATCAAAATTTGTAAAGAAAGGTATTAACAACTAAAATGCCAATTTTTTATTTTTTTTCATTTTTGTGTTGATTAAAAGCACAAATATGAAATTTTTAATGATTCTTATTCTTTGGCCACTATCTTAAATATGAAACCATTATTTTTTTGCTAAGTTCTTTTCATAGGCTTGATACTTGCCTTAGTTTAGATTCAATAAATTTGACGATTATAGTCATAGGTGAATTTCGATAAGGATGCAATTTCCTCATGCTCTTTAATATTGATAATGAGAAGAGGTCACTTCTTTAAAACATGAAATTTGGAGAAAATCGAGATCTCTTAGGTAAACCATAACGATATTCTTCAAGGTAAATTTATAATGTTTGTTTTAATCTTCTAGTAAATTTTATTTTAGTTTTAGTTTCAACTTTGTTTAAATAATTGTCTAATCTAAGTTTTCATTTTGCAAGTCCAAGTATTTATTTGAAGGTTTATCTCTGCTGTTAACATAGATTCAAAATTTACTTACCTTGTTTTGCTTGCTTTCAAATTAAGAAAAGTAGTTATGATGATGCTTAAGTTGCAAACAAGTTGCATCAGGAAGTCTCTGCACCTCTATATTATTTTTATTCAGTATCTTGTTCATATTATTTTCAACGGTTGTTGTAAGCCTCATCTTTAATAGATAATCAATAAGGCTTGTCAATTAAGGTTTAATTTTTAAGCAAATGATCCGGATTTATGCAGGAACGCAACAAAATAAACATATAACCATAAATACAGAGATGCAACGGAAATAACACTTCATTTCATTAATATCAAAGCACTAAAATTTGCTTACAGACAGAATGGAAATAAAACTAGCTAGGGCACTGGTAGCTATCTCTGAGAAGATATGTGGCGGGTACATGCCTCTGAACTGTGTTACAATGAGACTCGAGAGCCTATTTATTATTGAGAAACAATGGAGAACTCTAAACTTCCAAAAACCTAACCCTAGGAGATGAAGCGCCAAAACTATGGGCCCCGTTTAGGTAAATTGGTGGTTCAACTTCCTGGGGACATAAATTTGGCATCCGATCTTCGTTTGACGCACTCAATAGCTCGTTAGAAAGATCTATCCAAGGAGTACAATTTTTGAACGAGAAAAACGTCGTTTAGGGCCTCAAAATGGCTTCGGAAGTTCAGGACCCGAAAACCTGCTAAAAATAGTAAGTTTTGTTGCAACTTGAAAACTGAAAGAACTGATGGTGGGGGTTCAAATGGAATAGGTGGGTGGCCACCAATATCCACCTAGATCATTAAGGCCCCAAAACGGCTCCAGGAGTGGAGGACCCGAAAACCTGCTAAAAATAGTAAGTTGTGCTGAATGTGAAAAGCTGCAAGAATTGATGGTGCTGGTCCAAATGGAATAGGTGGGTGGCCACCGATGTCCACCTGGATCATTCCTCCCTCCTTAGGAAGCAATGGTCCCCATTGCGTTGAGATCCTCCATGAGATGAGGCAAATTCTGTTGAACTGAGTATTAGATGTGTTGAAGATGTCATGGACCTGCGGGTGGACATGCTCGATGCGTTTAGTAAATTTGGTTTCTTTATCAGTCTCAGACAGTACATGTTTGGATTATGTATGTGTAGTTGCAGGATGTATGGCGACATCAGACGGTGGTGCATTGGGAGTCAAATCAATGGAGTGCTTGTCCTGACGGTGTGAAAGGAACCTCATGATCGAGAGAAAATATCCTCGTATTCCTCCCATGACTTTTTTCCATACGCTACGGCCGTGCAGGGAGCCTGTTTCGAGGATTTGTGGCCACAATGTTCTTCTTTCCTGGCAGTGAGTTGTAAGGAAAATGAATTTCCTGGTTTGAAAACAAATGCCGTTGTTTTACGATGGTCAACGAAGATGATAGGAGGGCGGTACTATAAATTGTCACATGCAAGTTATTTCCAAGTAATAATAATAGCACGGGGCCTTGAGCCTCATACACGCGCCGTCTCCCTGGTGTGGTTGGCCCAATAATACATCAGCTACATCAAGAGGAGCAACATCACACAATACCTCATCTGCGAATGGCTTGATACTATATGGAAGGCGACACTGCTGGCAGATGCGGAGATCTCTCACTGGGTGGAGCCACCTGATGGTATACGGCTGCAGGTGTGCCATGGTTGGTAGGCCAAGCCACTTCACGACCTCTGCTGAAATGAGGTTCTTTTGGCTTCTGCTATCGATGAGAAATTGAAACGGAGAACCCTTCACCCACATCTGCAATTGGAAGAGGCGCTCCCCCTCCTCTGGATCCTCTGGACCCTCCCTCTAGATCTTGGTGGTGGAAAAAATGGCACTGGGATCCACATCAATGATCTGCTTCCCTTTGTCATTGCCTTTTTCTGGTTCTAACTCAGGATCAGAAAATGCATCTGATTCGGGTGCCTTTAGTTCGGCCACCGAAGAATATTTGGCTCGACACTCGTTTGTGTTGTGAGTGGGGCTGTTATGAAATTCACACCACTTCCCTGTGTCCTTCTTTGGATTTGTGGTGTTGTTCTGAGTCGCGTTGCTTTGGCCTTGCCCCTTGTTCTTCGGTTCAGGGGCACCTTTCGGATTCGCAGATCCAAATTCTCGCTTCTTCTGCTTAAATTTATGCTCGATCTTGGCGGCATAGCGATATGTCGTGCCAAGTGATGTAATGTCGAGGAACTCCATTTCCTCCTGAATGTGTTTGTGCAGAAAGTCGCAGTACTTGAGCACGAAATGTCTATTTGAATCTTTAATACCCAACTTTGTGCTCAGGGTATGGAACAAATTCGTCAGTTCGCGCACATCTTGATCCTTTTGTTGCCGCAGCGTGGTCCATTGGATGTATTTGTCCTCATAGCTCCCTAAGGGGTAATATTGTTCCTTGATGCCGTCTCAAAATGAATTCCAAGTGGGTGTGGCCGAGAACAGAGAGGGTTCCCCTTTGCCCTCTTGCTCACGGTAGGTTTCCCACCAGTCTTTGACATGGGGGGCGGCTTTGAGGAGTGCAAAAATAATCTTTTCTCGGTCAAAGAAATCATGGACCAAGAAATACCCTTCCAGCAAATTTAACCATCTGTCTACGGCGTCTGCATATATTTTTCCTTCAAACATAGGAATGTCAAAGTTTACCTGTACCTTGAAGGGAGTGGTGCCTCAAGAGTGGCTGTTGGATGCAGATGCGCCATATGTGGGCAGTCGTTGAAGGATTTGAGCAAAGTTATCCATCATCGCATTCCTTTGTTTCTCGAGGGCCTCCTCGAGCAGTATTTTGATAGGATCTCTTGCTCCCTTGTATTTCTTTTCTTCTTCCATGGGAGGTCGTCGGGGTTTGCGAGGCTAATCTTGCAAGGGTTCAACCAGATCGAGCCCTAACTCCTTATACCCTGACCACGTTGGGGACATGCAAAGAAAAACAAAGAAAGAGTAGACCCGCTTTGATACCACTGATCCATATCTATGCAGGAACGCAACAGAATAAACATATAACCATAAATACAGAGATGCAGCAGAAATAACACTTCATTTCATTAATATCAAAGAATTGAAATTTGCTTACGGACGAATGGAAAATAAAACACGGCACTGAGGGCACCCTGGCGCTATATGCGAGAAGAATGTGGTAGCAGAGCCTACGAAGCTGTGTTACCCTGAGGCCTCGAGAACTGTTAAAGGGCGCAAACAATGGAGAACTCTAAACTTCCAAAAACCTAACCCTAGGAGATGAAGCGCCGAAACTATGGGCCCCGTTTGGGTAAATTGGTGGTTCAACTTCCCAAGGATGTAACTTTGGCATCCGATCTCTATTTGACGCGCTTAATAGCTCGTTAGAAATATCTGTCCTAGGAGTACAAATTTTGAATGATAAACATGGTCCATGGTACCATTTTTCTCTTTGTTTTCCCAAAAAAATGTCGTTTAGGGCCTCAAAATGGCTTTGGAAGTTCAGGACCCGAAAAACTGCTAAAAATAGTAAGTTTTGTTGCAACTTGAAAATTGAAAGAACTGATGGTGGGGGTTCAAATGGAATAGGTGGATGGCCACCAATATCCACCTAGATCATTAAGGCCCCAAAACGGCTCCAGGAGTGGACCCAAAAACCTGCTAAAAATAGTAAGTTGTGCTGAATGTGAAAAGCTGCAAGAATTGATGGTGCCGGTCCAAATGGAATAGGTGGGTGGCCACCGATATCCACCTGGATCAGCAAGATATTTACGAGACAAGGAACATCTTGATGTGACTTCATCTTGTACTCATAGTTTCTCCCTAGATTTAGAATTTCTTTTTAATAATTAAAAAAATCCCAATTAATTAGAACCTTACAAGAAAACTAGTCACTCAATTTAAATGAGAATGAACGTTTTAAATCATTATTCTTTCTCTTCATGTTGAGATCTCTTTTCTCGTATTGTTTGATTTTTCATATTTTCATGGTTTCTATTTTACTTTGCTTTCTAGTTTGCTTTCTTCCTTTCCTAAGCAGTTTCCATTTATCCTTCTTTAATTTTGATTTTTGTAGGATTTGCATAGTTTTATGTTTTTAGGGATTTGCTTTCACTACTTTGATTTGGATTGCATTTTTTGATATTTCCGAAATCTATATGGCGGAACTTTTCCTACACAACACTAGTTGGTTTACATGGGGAAATATTTACTCTATCTTTTCAATATGATTTCATTAATATAAAGGTAATCATTGATAAGTTTTCACTTTCTCATACATCAACCATTATCTATGGGGAACATTGAGATATGATTCAAGTATTATAAGCACATCCAGATAAACGAACAAGTTTCCTCTAGTCTTTACTTTTATTCCCCTCCTCAATTAAATCGTTTACTTTAGTAGATGAAGAAAATATTGGCGGAGTTAAAATTAAATAGTACCACATCTATTTATTTAAATAGAAAACTTCTTATACCAACTCGATCTCTTTACCTAATTTCTAAAATCAGTTCTCCAAATATGTTAATCAAAAGGGCGGCACATAAGAGAGTTGAAAGAACATATGTGTAGGAAGTACAAGAAAACCTGTCAAGGCTAGGGATACTTACTAGTAGTGGGGTCATGCTTATATGGTACTAAGACATCTTTATCGAGGCTATGAACGACGCGGGCAATGAAGAAATGCCAGGAAAATAGGTAATTTTATATTCAATAGATGCATATTAATCCTAGAAACTTCTTAGTCATCTTTTTTATCCTATTAGGGTCCTATAATAATAGGGATCATAAATTTTGAATTTACTTTGATAGTCTTGTAAATATGTATATTCCTTGCTTTCTGCAAGTTGTTTTCCCATATTTTGAAAAAATGAAATATAATAAAAAGCCAAAAAGAGGGTAAAAAGTCCTAAAAGAAAGATCAAAGGACTTAGAAAAATATAGACTCCAAAAGAAAAAAGAGAAATAAGATCTGAAAGTGAGCAAGTCCAAATGCCACTACTTTTACTTTTACCGCAAGAATAATGATTATGTGCAGAGTGTCAATAAATGCCATAATCCATGATCAGTTAAACAGTTTAATCTTAACTTTTCATGCTTTCAATTTCATGTTTTAGATAGAGAATAAAGATATGTCAAACAGTACAAACTTGACAAATCAGTAGATAGGTAGAGAAATAATGAGGAGCTCAATAGTTTAATCTAAGCCCTCGGATGAAATAAGGTAGACTCGGATAGTTTTATGCTTTGAAAGAAAAATGTTTTAAGGTTGCAAACCTAAATTCACCTACAAAAATGAAGAAAAAATGTTATAAATAAAGTTGGATAGGTAGAAAGCAGTTGAACAATCATGTAATAAAGCATCATTAGGCGAAATTACTAATTTCCTCTCCCCCACAGGTATTCAATATTCTAAACTATCAGTCAAAAAGGCTCAGATCATTTCTCTGACTTTTGTTGGAACCAGACCCGAGGCTCGATGACTGGTTAATTAAAAATATTGAATTCCTACATTAAACCCACATTCATCAACATTTTCCCTTCATTCATAAATCATAATCTCTTTTCCCAAAGTAAAAAAAGCCCATTTTTTACTTAGTAAATATAAAAACCTAATAGCTAATCTCATTCCTTTTAAAAATCATTCATAAAATCCTCAAAATGCATATATCCTAAGTATAAGTGAAATAATATTAAAAGGAAACAATGCTTTACTTTGTCTATGATTTACACTTTACTTAGAGATTAACATGTGTTTTGTTTCCATTTTACTACCCTTTTTCATATTAACACCTAAATTATTTTATTAAATCCCTAACTACACCTATTCGTATGTTATTAATCCCCTTATATTTAAAATAACCCCCTTAACCCACTATTTTAAAGTTTAGACCAAAGTTTTATATCCCATGTACGCAAATATAAAAACCCCGCCCCACAAACCCATTGGTCTAAACGTATCTTTATTCAAATATCCCGCCCCTATAGTTATTCAAAGTTGGTAAAATTATATAATATATAATACCATGCCCGCATATGAAAAATTGAAACATTTCACAAATGTTTAAAATTAAAACATCATATCCACCATATTACATAAAGCCTAACGTTTAAATTTTATCAAAACACAGTTTTATAAAGATTAAACCATCCCCGCATATAAAACACCCTGGCCCCACTCCCATTCCAATGCAATTCCCAAACCAATCGTGACCATTCGCATTGATCCCTCAGATCCGATGGCTAAAACTCAATATCACGTAGAAAAGTTGTACGATCACCCTATTACGTAGGTAAATCCTCTCTGCAGACAAAGACGATCCCTCTAGCCCTAGGGTGGGTCTAGAAACAAAGGGACACACTAAAGTGTTGCTTCCTAGTTAATGAATGAACAAGAGAAATGGTAGATCAACCTACCCGGACTCCAACGCTGTCATTGTTGCAAAAAGAGTAGTAGCCTCTCGCTTCTACCTTGGCAAATCACAATCTGTTCGCTGTTACGCTCGGATACCTGCACATAGAACAAGAAACAAGAACAAAATATGACATCATATTTTCACTCATAACTATTAACCAGTCAAAGAGGGTTAAACATATCACATTACACAAACATCATAACACAATAGTGGAACCAAACAGTAGTCATGTATATAAATGAATAAAAGGAAGAGTTACAACCGACGCTTCGACGTCGCAGTCTCCTCTAGCGGGGTTCAGGCGAAGCGCGTCTCAGATGTTCGTCAGGGATTTCGAACGAGGTGACGGCATAGACTCAAGCTCTCCTTGCCATAATTCCTTCTATCTATCTTCTCTAGTCATTCAACTATAGTATCATTTCTCCAAGTTCAGCTAGCTTGTACTAAGAGAGATAGCTTCTTTTATAGAGGAAAAGGAGGAGGTTGGCATCCCTAAAAAGGTGGGAGGGAGTCCTATCCTTTAGGAGAGTTCTAAGGTAGGTGGAAACTACGAACTAAAAGAGGGAGTTTGTGGTTGTTTCAGTTCAACCACTCCCACAGACTTATCCTCAAGGTGGTTGGAATAGAACCTTCGCCTCTATTTTTAAAAAACATTCGATAAATAGCTTGGCGTGAGCGCTTAATTGGGATAGAGCGCCAACTGGTGTGGGCTCAGTGTTAATTTTCCAGCTCGGCGCGGGAGTGTAACTGGCTACGTGCGTCAAGGAAAAAACAAGGGTTTTTACAGTCCTGCTCAAGGAATGGTCAACAAGAGGAATGTTACTCTCATGCAAAGGAATGTAGTGATGGTTTTTGCAAGGCATGAAATTGCTTATTGGTCACAGAAACAACCCTCCAATGGGTGAGATGGGGATTGCAGGGATAGTGACAAAATGCTCTATAACAGATGCCCCCTAAAGCATGAGGTTCGAGGGAGAGGGAGGGGAAAAATTATTTATGAGAACACGTTCAAACCAAACACCGCTGTCGGAAAAGTTGCAATTACAAATACAACTGATATCTCTGATACATGTACATGTGGCATGGGCGCAACCATCCATGATAGAGTATATATAAAAACTGAGATCCGAGGTATGGATGCGACCATCCAACAATAAGGATCAAAAAATAGACTCAGGTATGGTCGCAACCATCCAATCAAAAGAGTCATGTAATAAGTCATAATAATCCATCAAAATCTGTAGCCTGGACTTTATCAGACAAAATCCAGCGTCTTTCACTCCATCTCGACCTGAACAAGTACAAATTCAAGCATGTGAATATATGAGCTGAAGTCGAACATGCAATAAAATTACCTGATTACCAGCCAATGATGAAAGCTGTTAACAGGTATGAGAGAGACCACCAATAATGAAAATGGCTCTCAAGGTACAACCGGTAAAATCCACGGGATGTGAACAATGATCTGGCATCGAACATCTACAGAATAAATTGATCGAAGGCCAATGATGTGGACCTTGCGTCGAATGCGAAAAACCTACCATTAAGGCATGTAGGCTCCAAGGTACCAGAATAGAGTCTCTCAATCAAATTCCTAGATAACGAGCTGAAGTCAACAGGAAGTGACCTGATCGAAGGTGGGCCATAATGTTTCCCACATCATCCATACGAGATAGAGGAACATGATAATGATGAATCAAGACCAACAGAGAATCAGAGGGAGGTTGAAAACTACAAAGGCAGACTTCTCTTGAACATATCATCAACATGACATTGGATTTGGCAGTATTTGACATCAAAGGATCTGAGGTCATAACGATGTGGCAAAGAGCAGATGAGAGGTCAAAAGAGATTATCCAAACCCATGGATGCAAAAGAAAAAATGGCGAAATGAGATGTCCCCAACCCGACACGAATGTAGACAAGTGCCATGTTCAAGAGCGACATACTGCCAACATAACTAAAACTTGGTTCCTTTTTCCCCCACCATTTCTAGCGAGTACCCCAATTATTTTTTTAAACAAGCTTGAAGGGGATAGCATATGTTTGTGCTGTAAGTTTGTCCTTCGGAAAAATCCATCCTAGTACATTTTACGAGGCCTAGGAAGGAGGAACTCGAGTAACGTCATGGCGACGAAATCCAATGTCATCAAGATTTAATGAGTCTGACAAAGGGAGAACTAGACATATTTTCATGCTTAGAGAGTTTGAAAATAAGGCAGAAAAGAAAACTCCATCATGGCCCTTTTCGTAAATAGTCTCTCAGATCCGAAAAGGTAGAAAACAATATCTGGGAGAACCTCTTAGTCGTGATAGGCTAAGGTATTCCTCTTTCGTAAATAATCTATCCCAGCTCAAAAAAGGGGTAAACGTATACTGAGTAGATATTGCTTTGCAGCCATTTAACGAGTTTTAAATGACAAGAGTCCCAACAATATTTTTAATTTTAGAGAGTCATAAAAGAGCTGAAAGTTGACTCCTCCTGGAGGAACGAGTGGTATTAAGGGTAGCTATTGGTTCCGGTAATGGTGGAACTACTCAGAACAAGTAAAGGTTAAGATGTTGGTTAACAAGACCAATCATTGCAGAGGTTCCTCAGGAATGGGTAAACAATCAAGTGAGGGCATATGATTGGCAAGAAGATAGTGACGATGGAATGAGAACACCAAGGCTCATCTGAAAAAACAAGTTGATAAAATGGCAATCATGAGAGGTAAAATGAGAATCATTTCATTTTTAAACAAGATTGAAAACATGGGAAACTTTGCTTGGAAACCGGTTTCATTTTTACACAAGCTTGAAATGGAAATAAAATATGCTTGAAATGTTTGCATGCCCCCAGCATGGTGACTCAATTCGAGGTACATTCCCCCCAAGCATCAATGCATTCACTGGAGTAGACTGCTAGTTACTGACAGGTGGATGGAATGAAGGTTCAATTATGAGACCAAGAGAAAGACTCGACTGGGATTTTATGAGATCTAATCAAAGACTCGAATTGAATGGGAACATGTTTCATTTTTTTAACAAGGTTGACACATTAAAAGAATTATCCTCGTGAGCTAATTCATTTTTTAATGATTTGACATAGAAGAGGAACTATCCTCTGACCTAATTCATTGTTTAATGAGGTTGACATAGAAGACGAACTATTCTCGGACAAGCTTGTTTCATTTTTTAAAAAGCTTGACACAAGAAAACGAATTGTGCTCCGAAAAACTTATTTCATTTTTTAAGGAGCTTGACACAAGAAAACGAACTATGCTCCGATGACCTGATTATTATGAATAAGAAGTCATGGCTTCCAATAGTTTCTCATTCGATGGGAGAAAAAAATCTTTGAAATCAGGACCCAATGCCCCCAGCACACGATGCACAACGAAACTATCACTGAATGCGGGCATGGGACAGGTAGCCACATAAGTAACTTGTGGCGGGGAAGATACAACCGACGGATAGTGATCAGGAAGAGATGATGGCAGACCAGCTACCACATCAGGACCAAAGAATGAAATTTGATCAATGGTCATGACCCGAACTTCATGCGGAAAACAAATCACACGAAAGAGGGAGGAGACAAGTGCACCCATGGCATAAGCATAGTCACACCCCAAGATTAAATTGAAATCCAAGGGGCCTTGAACCACCATAATGTCTATATAGACGGTTTTTCCTCCCAAAGTAATAGGCAACTTTGGAAGGATCCCTAATGGTTGATTGGTTCTTATGTTAAATGCCAACAGATTTTGCGTAACTGGCATAAGCGGTGTAGAACCAAAAGCTTGTTAAGTATTTGAAGACAAAACACTAACAGAAACACCTTCATCTATAATGGTGCTGGGTATGACCACATGGGAGGCCTGTATCGTGATCTCAAAAGGCACATAAGAAGGAAGGTGGTATCCTGCAAATCGACTCCAATCGAAGGAAGCGACCAAACTACTTGGAGGGGGTACCATAGAAATGATATGGCCATCCCCTGGTGTTATCAGAGCAAGAGGAGCATCCTCCTGGACCTCCATCATGGGAGCAGAAGGAGCATCTTCTTGAGTCACAGGGATGAGAGAATCTGTCTCCAAGTCTGAGGAATCTGAAGAAACAAGAAGAAAATGAGGGGGATGAGATCCACTCTCGACAAAAAAGACTTGATGAACCACAGGCGGGGTCAGATCGACCGATTCCCCGACTAATCGTTGGTTGGGAATGGATTCTTGTATTTTAATTTCTGAGGGAGTGGGATCGCCCAAATATGACTCTTGACCGATCATTGAATCAACTAGCAGAGGACTCGAAGAAAGCTTCTGGTAACCAACCAGGAGGCAGGGTGTAGAAACAGTAGAGTTTTCTAGCACTCTCGTGGCTTCATCCATATATGAACAAAGGTGAATGAGATGATGCACTTCACACAACTTACAGGGAGTCGTGATCTTACCCTGTTTCTTATGAGTCTTATCAGTACTAGTCGAATATGTGTCACCAATATGACTTCCAGAAGCCAAAGGCAACAGTGGACTGTCGTCGGACCATACTTCAAGCACCTTGGGAATGGCAGGGAAATCTCGAAGAAAATGGTCACCTTTGCACAAAATGCAAGGGAATTTGACTTTTCGTGGAAGCTTGGATGGTTTATCGATGGAAAGTGTCTTAATAGCAATAGCTGCAACATTAGCCTCTCGCTTATCTGACTTCTTCTTCTTTGTATTCTTGTTCTTCTTCTTAGCCACCTGGGTACTGGAATCTAGAATTTCACTAGGCGAAGTAGAAGATTAGGACGAAGAAATAGGAAAATAAGGGGAGAGGTCCACTTTAGAATCAACATCATGTTTTTCAGGTGGAGGAGATGGTTGAACAGAGGTCGGAGCACTTGGGACCACTGAGGTCAAAAATAACCAAACAGGCAAACAAACAGATAGCCCAGGAAGGGATAATGTTGCCATATAAGGAGCACCAACATTCCCAAAAGCAGGAAAAGGACCAGGATTCCCTTCAGAGGGGATTCCTTGGTTGGTAAACTCCGAAAATGTTGCCATTGGAAACAACCGTAAAACAAAACACTAAGGAAGACAACTTTAACCAGGAATATTTCGTGGGCAGTTAATTTTTTTAGGAAATTGAAACAAAACTCTGTCGTTTCATATTTTAAGAGTCAAGAAACAGGAAAAAGGTGACTCTACCACTTTCAGGTTGAAGCGAGCGTGAAAGGACCACATCAATGATCTCTTCTCTTTTTAAAGAGTCATGAAAAGATCAAAATGACTACTCTAGAATACTAAGCAAGAGGGTATACCAGGTTTCCATGAACTACCATATACACCTTGGTGATAAAATGAAATAGAAATGACCAAGGACTTGACGTACGTGCAGGTAGTCTCCCCGAATGTTGTGTTCAGTGTATCATGGTTACAAGGCAGCAGACTCGGCTTCCTATGGATAAAATGATTTCAACCTAGAAGGGTCTCCCTTTATATACTCGATGGTACGGGGAGCGCAAGTCCGTAGTAGCGCTGTCTAAAGCCAGATGGTGAACGATAGCTACTAGGTTTTAAGACGTCGGAACACGTCTCTAGCCTAGACCACTAAAAATGTTTCGTTAGGTTTCAATGCTTCCTTAGGTTAATTAAATAAGTTTTAAGGTTGATCTTGAATTACGTTTCAGTTTTAAGGTCCTATCGATGTTGGATCTCAAAAATCCCTAAACGCAAGCTATATGCAAATGAACATCATTTATGATTCAATGAATGCTAGTTATGAGAAGGACAAAGATATTTCAAACAAAAATCAAACAATGAAATTATGCGAAGAAATCCACTAATTCATCTAACAGAATACGAAAATGAAACTCTTTCCTAGATAATCAGATGCTAGTTATGCAAAAGAGTATTTCACTTTCAATGCAAAGAAAGAATGCAAAATATGTTTTTTTTTTAATTTTTTCAATGCCAACTAT